>MU226255.1:1545328-1560376 GCA_018584345.1 Thuja plicata
TGTTCATCAATCAAGAGTCAAGACTCAAGATTCACTAATCAGATTCAAAATCATAAGGATTCTCAAGAAAATCCACATTCTCATCATCTCCATGTGCTGCAAGTTCAAGATCATTTGAAGCTAAAACGGTTCCACTGGTGCTAGATGCACCAATAACATGTGTCCTATTGGTATTATCACCATCATCTGAGATTGCAGTCAAATCCTGAATTGTTGCATCCAAGTTTGCACACTCAGGGGCTACATCCCAAAGCTTGGCCGACCGTTGTAATGTTCCTCCTTACGTGACAAAAGACGCAAGTTGGTATGAATGTAAACCAAATCCTCAGCTTTCTTTGAGCCCAGCCGGTTGTGTTTCACTGAATGGATAAAGGAGTATGCACTTCAATTCCATTCAGCATCAGAAGAACTTGCAACCTGGATAGTGTTCACAAAATTAAACATACAAATGAAGAGCAAATTAAAGAATGTTTAACACTAAATTGTAGAATACAAGTGGTAAACAAAACACAAAAAAAAACTTACTCGTGAGAGGATCTTGATTGCAAGAGGTTGTAGATGCTTGTATGGTTGACCATACATGTACCACCATGTGACAACTCCCATCTCCATGTTATTTTGGTCCTTTATTGCATATGGAGTAAGTTTTGTTCCCGAAGCAAATAAGCCAAATTCTTGCCTCACTTTTTCTTGCATTTCTTCATCTTGGAAGAGTCTTACAAAAGCTTTGTAGCACCCATTAGCAACTTCTTCATCCGCATATGGTGCAATTCTATTTGGCAGAGCAAGTACTTCCTTGCTATAGTACCTTGGAGATAAGGCATATGCAAGGAGATGCAATGGGGTAGTCATCTTCTCCCAACGGTGATGAATGATTTCTTCCACCTTATTGCATAAGGCTTCACATTCTGTGGGCTCATTCTCATGCTTTTGTATTTCAAATTTTACCTTCTCCACCATTGTGTCAATGCCATCATACACATCCCCCAAGCAAGATGTATCTGTATCACCAAAGCGGAGCATAGTCATGATAGGCTCGGTGAAATTCAATACAAATTGCACACGAGCCCACTAATTGTCATCCAAGACCAAAGCCTTGACCTTTTGGGCTCTCTCTGAATTTGAAGCCTTCCATATACTCCACTGGTTAGATATAACCTTTTGGCTCAGTGTCTCTTTCACCTTGACAAGTCGTCTCATAACAATAGTATGAGATGCAAATTGGGTCTCAGCAACCTAAGCAAGTTAACATATCACTAAATATCAAGCAAAGACAGTTATATATAATTAAATAATTTGATAATTGAACATGAACATAAAATTTACTAATTACAATTTACCTTCAGCAACTCCAATTTGGAGAATGATCTAAATATGGATTGTGACATGTGGTTGTTTGTCACAAACATTTGTATCTCCTCCCCATCTTGGTATATTTGCTTCACCCAATCTATTTGAGTGCCAATTTGTTGCATGATCAAGTTGAGGGAGTGTACACTGCATGGTGTCCAAAAAATATGCTCATACCGACTCTCAACCAAAGCACCCGCAACCCTACAATTTTTGGCATTGTTCGTAATCACCTGGACCACATTCTCACTACCCACCATCTCTATGGCCTCAATGAGAATTCTAGAAATAAAATTTGCATCCTTCACCTCCCCTTCACAATCAATTGCCTTAAAAAACATTGCCCCTTTGGGGGACATTGCAATCACATTAATCAATGGCCGGTTTCTTGTACCTTTCCATCCATCAGACACAATAGATATACCCGAAGTTTTTCAAGAAGCTCTAATTGGTTGAAGAGCTTTGTCTACAAAAGTCTTCTCTTTTTGCAAAAGAGTGGTACACACCTTTTCATACCCGGGACTTGTGCAATCAGCTGGTGCTTTATTGATGGTTGCCACCATTTCCTTCCAATATGGTGATCTTACCAAGTTGAAAGGAAGACCATTGGCATAGAGGCAACGTGCAATGACTTCATTAGCACGCTCTCTTGCCTCCATTTTAAATGCAGTGTCCAATGGACCTCTTTTGAGGGCTGTCATTTCTACGTCTTCCTCGTTCTCTTCCGGTACAGGCACTTGCAAGAATGGATGTTTGGAGGATTGAATTGGTTCTATGGGTAATTGTGTTTTTCTTTTATTCTTTCCGGATGAAGGTTGATAAAAACTTTTTTTGGATCTTTTAACCATATTATTAGCAGCCTCTTGTTCTTTTACATGTGACGCTATTTGTGCGTCTGACATTCCTTTCCCACTTGTGCCTTTGCACGTAGCCATCCCTTTACCAGTAGGGCCCATAAAATGAAGGTTGACCCGGGAATATGAGCTATTGAATGGTTTGCTTTTGTTACTTTCACAATATTTACACTTCGAAAAATATGAACCACCTCCTGCAACCTGTTGTATTCTTGTGGTATGTCTCCATAAAGGAGATCCTACATCAATTTTGAAATTATCACCTCCTTCCCCTGCCATTGAACTTTGACTAGCGGTGGTGGCCATTCTTGCACAATACAATGTAATTTCTTGCTTTGCTAATAAGACATTAAGAAATTAAATAAACTTAAATTAGAAAACAACTATGAACATCAACCAAACAAGTGCAAAAACATGATACAAAAATACTAAAATGGATAGCTAAACTTGTTTCTTTACTTTAAAAAAAAAAATTAAAAAAACTTGAAAAGTTTCTTCCCAAACTTGAAAAAATTCATCAAAATCTAAAAAAAATCCATTAAAGGACTCAAGAATGGGATCAAATGCTTACCTTAGATGCACAAAACTCTTTTGTGGAAGCAATCTCTTGCCCTACGAATGATTCTTTTCGAAAAGAATCACTTTGCCTTCAACATGCAAAAATGGAGACCAAATGAGAAGAGAGTGCAGCTGCAAAAAAAATGAGATAAGAATAGTTTGAAAGACCTCTTTTAGGGTTGTTTTAGGGTTTAGGAGAAAACAATAGATTAAAAAATTATATTTTGCACATGTTTTAAAGTGGTTTTAGTGGCAAAAATGAATAAAAAAACATTTTTTGATTGATTTTGCTGGGCAGTCGCCCACTGCCCGCTGATTCTCCCTGATGCGCTCGGATGCTCTGTGGATGCTTCCCGGAAGCACATCCCAGGCATCCGGATGCCTGCCTGCCACAGGCATCCCGACGCATCCGGATGCCTGGGATGCGCTTCCAGGTGGCATCCGTGCCGACTTCCGCACCAGCCTGCATCCGCTCCCGCATCCAGCGCTCAGGAGGGCGCATCGGTATCTTAGCTTGAAGCCCATGGTGGGGGTAGCAGTGTAATGTCCCCTTGCTGGACCACTATATTTTGCCCTAAATTCACAAAACCAAATAAACAAAGCATATAGTATAGGTAGGGTGCCTTCTTAATTTGGGAATAAGATGTGCTAGGCCTGTTCTGGGAACCTGCAATCAGGTTAGGAAACATTGCAGATGCAATTCATGAAATAAATCTATTATTAGAATAAGGAAATCATATATTCATCAATAAGCGGCAAATATCTGATTTGTATGTGAGTCTCAGTCATATAAGATATGGAATAAGGAGGCACGATAGGGTGCCTAGACAGCCATTCTCCCTCTATGCAATCCCCCTCCATTCTTACATGGTTAGAGATCTTTGGGTTCACCGACAGTCCCTTAATGTAAGGGTTGGAAGGCAAATTGCAATAGGGTGCCCTTAGCCATTCTCTCCTTTTCATAGTGCAATATGGTGCCCTAATACCTGTTCTCCCTACTTGCTATTGTAGCAGGGCGCCCTAAAGCTGTTTTCCCTTGGTGCAAATTCCTTCTTTACCCTATTGATGGACTGTTGCAGTGCTGTAATGTATATTTAATATTTATATAACAGAGTTGTGCATATATACATACATGTATAGAAGCTAAGCAATGAGCTCTATGTGACTGCTGGAAATTGGAGTATTAACAGATGACAGTTTGATCTGAGTACATGCCAAGTGTCCAATATTCCATATTTGCAATGATTGATGATGTACTGCTGTATGTGTTCCCTTGTTGGATGCAATATCACAGTTATAGGGTGTATCGGTAGTCAGGTCAGATGCTTCTCTCAGATCAATCTCTTCTGCTATTTGATTGATGCTATTGCTCAGTATATATTTTCTACTGCTGATTGAGAGACTACTGAATTTATTTTGTTGCCTGATTGATTTGATTCTCTTGTTGGATTATCCCTTCTGAAGGGTCGATATGCTTCATATATATCCCTTCAATATGAATGGGAGTTATGTCTCTCCCATCGGTCACAATCCTTGCAACAGTGACGACCCTTCATAACTAATCAAGTTGCTGTTATTACTGCACCTGACCCTATATTAATAGCATGTATTACTGCTGCATAATGATTGCTAGCTATGGTCTTTAATTAATATTAAACTATCTATTAAGTGAATCACTGGCCTTCATTGGATCGCTGTTCGTCAAGCACATTTGATACCTTCTCTTAATTAATCATTACAGTCTTTTATTAATGACTAGCACTTGCACCAAAAGAAGGTGCAATGGTTATGCCGATAGTAAAATATATATTAAAATATTCTAGAGGGTGCAAATCACAAAAATAAAAATAGGGATAATAATTTCTAATGTCATAGTAAACATAAATCAATTTTTCATCGTACACTGATTATTGATATGCCTTCTATGTGAGGATTTAACCCTAACCCTAGGCAAGCTTTATCCTAGAACAGTAATCTTGTACTTGAATCCTACAACACTAATTCTAATCCTAATTGAGCCCTAGCCCTAATCCTAACTCTAACCCAAGCTTTATCTTTGGCAACATTACTTTTAAGTTTTTAACCAAGCGTTAACCCTAACATGAAGCTAACCTTAAACATAACCTTAACTACAATTAAAAGATTGTACATATTATCTTATTTTCACATATATTTTAAATATTTACATTAGATTGACTATTGTTATTCTATTCATTAAACGCAGTATTCTACATATTTTAATAAACAATTTTATAAATTTTCTAATCATTGTTTATTACATGATGCTTTTTAAATTATTTAATTTTCAATATGTTTAAATTTTTTAACAATTTTTTTTAGATCTATAATATAATTAAATTAAACATGTAGAGATAAAATTTTCAGAAAGACAACAAATAATATATCAAAGTCAAATTTTGTTAATGTAGAATTACAACATAAACTCGAATCATATTTTAATATGAAAAAATATGTAATTATGATATTTCTATAATATGATCTTTTTAATAAAATAGATCTCATTTATAAATTGTTATTTTGTTGGAAAAATAAATAAATTTTTAAATTATTTTTATTTGAGAAGAAAGAGAAACATCTATATCTTTAAATTATTTTTATAATTTATTAAATATGTTTCTGACGTAGATGCAAAGAATTATTCAATTCGATGGAAAATAGGTGGCTATTGTTTTCTATCTTTGTTGTAAAGTTTAAACTGTGAAAAGTTGTTATTTTTGTGCTTCTGGAATCATATAAAAGTGAATCTCATCAATCCTCATGTGATAATATGTGCTGAAGAATATCCTGATTATCTGAAGGGTAATTAGTGCGGTGCATTAAGAGGGCGCTAGCAGCATTTGTTGAAATTTTTAATAAATAAAGCAGCCTATTCACAACAATAAATGCAAAAACTGCAAAAATAGTCTGGGCAAAAAATATGCAACGCCAAGGAAAAAGGCATGTGCTACAAAAGTGGTGATGAAGATTCCCAAGTCCCAAAAAATGGAAATTCAGTCTTCGCTTAAGATACCATAAACAATTAAACTGTTTTACTCTTAATGTAGCCAAAATTAAGATTTTTTTTTTTGGAATTTGGAAAATTCTTACAAAAGAAAAGAAAGAATTTGTACTAAACAACAGAAGGCCAACAATTCCCAATTTTTTACTGAGACCAACTATAATGGATGGTAGATTCTCATGGGATGTTTCCAGAGTTTTATTAATTTATATTCCGTTTTCTCTTTACTACCGAGCGCTCGATTTTCCCAGGAAGTTTTCTTTCAAATATATTGTGCCTGTTGAGGATACTGGTTTACACATAATAAGTTTTATCACAACGTATCCAACAAGTTTAGTATGAAGTTTATCCTGGTTTAAACCTTGCAATTGCAATACTTTAATTGTCAAGATTATATCTGTCATTAATATTTTATTTCTCACCCTTTTATTCGTGTTTTCTCGACAACATTCATCGGGATATTTGTTATTTGATTAAAATCCTTTTAAATCTGGATATTTGTTATTTGAGTAAAATTCTTTGAATTATTACACTTCTATTGATGGAATTTAAGTGAAAGAAATGCTTAAGAATTTACATGCACCTGCCCTTCCAGGAAAATCTCAATATTATAAAGTTCCTCCAAATATTTGGGCAGAGATAAGTAAGTCTGTAATTCTCGTCTATTCAGCGCTTAGATCACATAACAGAGGCTGGTGAAATCATCCGCTTGCCTCGTCATATGCTGTAAAGTAGATAACAACAAATTAGAAATTTCAAAGAGCTGAACAAAATCGGGCGTGCGAGACTAATGGGGAAAAATCTTTTATTAATGAATAAACTATTCACATAGGTCGCTGTCCATTTGGTGATCGTAATTATTATTATGATCGCTGCCCTTATTTGTGTTTATTATTAATAAACACATGCTTTTGTCCTTGTTTTATGTATAGTTGTATACTAATCACTCCCTTACTTTATCACTGCCTTCACTAATAAAATTGCTGACTCTCTCACTCTCTTACTAATAATCGCTTCCTTTTACAATAATAGCCATTCCATTCTGAACCGTTGTCTTAAATCTTGAGCCCTTGTCTTTAATCTTAATCATAGCTCCTTTGACTGTTGTAGAATCTGATCTTTCTCAAAGCTGCGATTAAATCTTAATTGGGGGGTCATGACAGTCCACCCTTCCCAAGATTGCTTGTCCTCAAACAATGATGGAGTCTATTTCGGAATCCACCTTTTGCTGTGCTACTCTGATATTCTCACAAGACCATATGTTTTCTCTTTTAATTTGAATGTTGGTTATCTCAAAGCAAGAATTTATATATTAAGAGGGGGATTAGAAACATGACGCGTATCTGTAGATGTATTTGTTGCTCTTGATTGTTTTGCGTTAGTGGATAATCTTCTGATGTGCACACCTTTTCATTGTAGTCATAAGTGGCTAATACTAACTTTCCTTCTACTTGATGTAAAGTTGTCTATAACTCACGATGAGGTGCTTGTTGTTTCTGGTGTCTTTAATGTAAAAGTTCCTATAATAGAAGAGTATTTATGATAGCTGTTTTATACATTGTATTGTGTATAAACATTATACTCGAGTCAGATGTCGCTTGATATATTATGAGCCTTGATACAATGAAGTTGTCCTTTGGAGGTATGATATACTAGTTCCTTTTTTTGTTAAGCATAACTTGTAAACTTCTTAGGAAAATGTTTTGATGGATTGTATGAATTCATTGATTTCTCAAAAGAGAGCTGTACATGAACTTTATCATCTTGAACTCAATTAATCAATGATTTATGTCCATAGACAGGGACGTTTAGGCGTTGTGATAGATCCTCTTAATTGAAATGTGTGCTTTTAGAGGATGGTATTGTTATTATAGACTGCTTCTCTCATGATTTCATGGCTATTGTCGCAGTGCCCTGCTATTGTCATGAATATATCATGGATGGCTTTTATTGTCAGCACATTTTCTTTCACAATTTATAAACGATTTTATTATATTTGTAAAGTTCTCATACTATCACTTGATGGTGTCAGAGTCTGTATTCTTTCTTCCCTTCCTTGGGCATACCCTTATAGATTTGCATGGTATTGTTCGTCCAACAATCCTGAGGTTGTTTTTGTAGAGTCTTACCATTGTTTATTAAGGGATAGTGAGACTTGTGTTTGCATAAAGAATGTTCCTCGTATAAATTCGAATGCAAGAATATATAGCTCTTGAAACATCTATCAGTATTCATGGAATCAATATGGGGCATATACTGTAAACACAATAGACATAATCCAAACACGTAAAGCATGGAATATTCTCTTGACTATGCATAAGGCACGAGTCATACATACAAATACACGAAGAGCATGAAGTATGCACCCCAAATACATAAAGGGCGTAAAGCTTATGAATGCACATAAGGCATGAAGTATATATGTAAATACACATAAGCATGGATTTGCTTAAGTCACAAAGCATAAACGTGAACACATAGTGCATAAAGCAGGAGTATATAATCATATTATCATGTGGTTGTAACAGCATCATTTCTTTAACTGTGTTTTCAAGCGTGCTTTTGAATCCCCTAATCATAAATTTGGAAAATCGTCACGTGTATCTGATCCACACTTGCATCCTCTTTCTCAGTTACTTCAAATTGGTATCACTTATGCTTTATTATTTCTGAAATTCAATCAACTACATTAAGTCTTTTTCATCAGTATTACTTATTTTAGGTATTACTTATTCATCAGCTTTTATTTGTAATACCTCCTAAAAAAATCAATATCCATTGCTTGTAGTTGATCACTTACGATTCTGCTTGTTGTCTGTCTTTACCCTTTCAGGCAGTCATGGCGAGTGACTTTGCTATAGCACAATTCCGTTTTCTAGAGCGTTTGCTGGTGGTTCATGGACACTGGTGCTACAAGAGAATTGCTCAAATGGTATGCAATTTTTTATACAGAAGGGAAACGACATAAATCTTCTTAGGATATTATAAGGGGTTTTATACTATATTGTCATTTCTGTATTCCCATGTTTCTTATCTGGTTTTCATAGCGATAATGTTTCAGCTGTGTCAATTTATTTTAGATGTCTTTTCCCTGGGGAAATATTTAATGAATGACAATGTATCATTATGGGGTGCAGATCTGCTATTTCTTTTACAAAAATATAGCATTTGGGCTTACGATCTTCTACTTTGAAGCACTTACAAGTTTCTCTGGACAGTCTGTGTACGATGATTGGTACATGCTGCTTTTTAATGTTATTTTGACATCATTGCCAGTCATATCTTTAGGAGCCTTTGAGCAAGATGTTTCGTCTGAAGTGTGCTTGCAGGTACAAGTATTTCTATTGCATGTTGTAGCATCTTGTACTTTTAGAAAGAAATTATTTTGTTGTGTTCATTTGTTGTCTAGAATGAAACACATAAACAGCTTCCTTTCTTGTATTATATGTTATTTGTAATTTTGATAGATTAGACTTTTTTCTCATTCTTATTTTCCTGTTTTATGCTGCAGTTTCCTGCATTATACCAGCAGGGTCCAAGAAATGTATTCTTTGATTGGTACCGGGTACTTGGATGGATGGCAAATGGAGTGTATGCATCTCTTGCTATATTCTTTTTAAATATAAGTATTCTTCAAGGTCAAGCATTCCGTCTTAGGGGCCAGACATCAGATATGGCAATTGTAGGAACCACCATGTTCACGTGCATTGTTTGGACGGTCAACTGCCAGCTGGCATTAAGTATCAGCCATTTTACTTGGATCCAACACCTGTTTATTTGGGGAAGTATTGCTGGTTGGTATGTTCTTTTATTGATATATGGTATGATTTCTCCTACCTACTCAACCAATGCTTTCCAAATCCTAACTGAAGCACTTGGTCCCGCCCCTATATACTGGTCAGCTACGCTTATTGTTGTCATAATTTCTGTTTTTCCTTATTATATTCACTCTGTCTTCCAAAGGGCTTACAATCCCATGGACCACCAAATTATTCAAGAAATCAAATATTTGAAGAAAGATGTGAGTGATGATTTAATGTGGTCAAAAGAGAGCGAAAAAGCCAAGCAAAAGACTAAGATTGGATTTTCAGCAAGGGTAGATGCTAGGATCCGGTATTTTAAGGAAAGGTTGCACATAAAACGTTTGGTTTCATCTACTCCCACTGCAGAAAGTCCACATCTTTGATGAAGCTGTATATTTCAATGTATCTGATTGCAGCATTCAGAATTATACACTGGAAAGAAAAGAGACCTTTGTTGATGCACACCCACAAATTCTTGTACCATCTTCTCTTCTATCATTACTTCATTTGTTTCCACAATACATCAATATTTGTATCATTAAAATTGTTATAGTTACATAATGGAGTTCAGTAGTCCATTTTATGTTGCCTACAATTTTGGACGTGATATACAGAGTCTATTGATGCCAGGGTTCAATTTGTATGATTTTGAAAGAAGTCAATCAAGTAGATTTATAACCATTCTTCAGAAATCATGAGGATCTGTTTAGTATACCAGCCATTTTGATGTCTTCTTGCAGTTTCAAACATTATTTTGTATCATTGTTACATTGGTCTTGAGAGTGGTAGCTAATTATAGCTCCGCAACACAAAATTGTTTACATGTGCAGTGTAACAATGACATACGCAGAGAACCAATGAGTGACTGCACAATTGGAGTTTATAAACTCATCTTTTTGTAATATTAAGGATACGTTTTGAATTTTCCATACATTGCTAACCTAAAAGGAAAGTTCTTTTGCCTAATCTGTATGCAGCCATGCTTTTGACATTGTCAAAAAGAGCAAGGCTTTCCCGATGATGCAAAGGGCATGGCCAAGCAGTCCTACATCAAGTCAGTGAGAACAGAAGCAAAATGTGTTTTAGTTTGTAGCATTCGTCTTGCTCTGCTCAAATGTGCGATAAACTATCATTTCTTTGATGCAGAACAATTTTTGAAAAGAAAGTTGTGTCAGTCTGCTTTCATTGGCTGTGATAAATGACAAAATCTCACCGATTTACATCTCTCTCAATATTTTTTAAAGCTAAATATAATTGCATGAGAACTATATTTGTCTTAGATACTACGAACACTAATATTTTTACACATTAAGAGCAATTATTTGTAAACGCGTCAGCATTCAGTAAGGATAGCAAATAACATAAACACTTTCTTATTATTTCACTTCCGAAGGTAAAACATTTAGTTTGCTCAAATTGAACTAGTCACCAATAAACCCATAAAGGTATGAATGATCACAAATGGTATGTTTATTCGTATCGAAACTGACAGAAGTGTGGATTTGATATCATAGCAAACACAAAAGTTCAATTTGCAAACATAATCAAGGATAGTTTTTAAACACAAACATTGCTAACATACATCCTACGAGTTTTAAACCCATAATCATTGTTTTCATACAATTAGATACTAATTTATCTAAGAGTATACTGGCTAATATTTATCATCTGAACTGTTGAGAAGAGCTAAGAGAATGTCATGGTGATGTCTTTTCACCAAATGAGACAACATGACTATTCAATTCACCACCCAAATTAGGTGGTGGGAGGTAAGGTTTGAAAAATAAAGCAAAATAGGATGAGGATGGTAATGCTTTTTTGCTCTGTTAGTCGGGGACGTGTCCCCGATTCTAAAACCTTCATCCCTGTACTAGAAACGATCTAGGGGCTTGGGGACGGCCAAAGGACATTCTATCCTTGTACCCGATTTAAAAAAAAATCATTGGAAACATTTTCGAAACTTGGGGACGACTTCAATTTTTTTTGGGGACGTCTGTACATACCAGGGATGGCGCGGGGATGCTTTGGATGTCCCTCGAGCGTCCTCGATGGAGTAGGTGGCATCAACACTTTAAAAACACAATTTTCTTTTTATAAAACTTTCTTTTTTAATTTTAAAGTGGCCCCCTCCTTCCAAGTGCACACCAATTGGTAGTTAATTTCTGCTATTTGGGTACCTTTGATTAGTATTGGGGAAATTTGAAGTTCTTGGTAGTTTTGGGCAACATTCCATTGAGAATTGTGAAATTACGAATGTTGTTACAATCATGCTACACGCTCATAATCATATAGCAAATTGTTTGCAAGGTGTTGGGAAAGTCTGAAAAGTACATTATAGACCTAGAACTTGCATCTTTATGTCATTTTGTGGCAATTCATCAGTGTTGGGTTGGTTTTGGGTTCTTTCTGGAAGATTTGGTGAATATTGGAGGTTGCATAAAGGTGCTATCTTGCTGTAACAGATGTATATCATGTTTGGAACTATATAGTAGACATGTTTGTATTAGTACCAGTCCACTTACAATGAGCCAAAGGTGTAGTTTCAGGGTGTAACCCCAATTTAGATAATTGGTGAATGTGTTCTAGAGTTAGAAGAGCAGTGGGAGACATTTACTTGATCCCTTGTCTCTAGCAGCCCTTCTAGAGTCAATATCAAACCTGCAACAATCAACTCCAACATAGTCTCCGTGGTATTTCAAAGGAATGTTATTTCATGTACTGGCACTATTGATTATCTTCCAAAGCAATTGTAACGCTATAACGTGTACATTGATAATTTATATCAGATTTGAATGATAGTAGTGTATTTCAATTTGGAAGGTAAGTTATTGTTTTTGTTAGTTTCTACCAATAGGCAGGATACTTATGCATTCATGCAATTTCAACTTTTTATTTAAATTTGCCAATCATAATAATAATATTTGTCCAACCTTATTGGCTGAAAGAAGGAACAGTCAGTGCATGGTTGACACTGTTCACTTTTGGTTGAAGTAAATTTTTTTTCAAACTTTCACATTCGTTTCAATTTTCTGCAGCCAATGATGTGACATAAAGTTCAGTGTTCCTCAGAAAATGACAAATAATCCTTTTTTGCCATAAAGATAAGTCGTATTCTATTTAATTAAAACTGTGACATTTCCTATCTAGTAGTTGAATGCATATTGAATGTATAGAGATTTCTAGAGGGTCTCATAGAAATCTTGAAAATCTACAAAAGACTTAATTATTTCAATGCAAACAATTATTCGTGCAAATTTTCTATATGGACAGTGGCTAGCAACTCATTGAATGAATTTTAAATGCATTTCAATTTCTAGAGCCCCTCAATGAAATCTGTGTCGTCTAAATTTGCTCAATTTCTGTCTCTAATTATCATTAGCAAATATCAGAGTTGAGGAGAGCAAACATCAGGGTTGCCCGGAGCACAAATACGATTGTGTTCTTGGAAATGTGAGCTCTTTTAGGGTTTTTAATTTCTTCTTCGCTTTTCTTTCTATGATTTTTAACTAGTGCCTGTTCCATATTCATAAGCCTTGTAAGCATACTCGGTCAGGTGGAACTCTATATTTCTTATAGGATTGCAATTATAAGTTGGGGTATACTCTTATAGGGTGCTGGTACATGCAAATTTCTCCAAGGTGATTGTGCGAGATTGGCTCATCGAAGGCCTGTTGCTCAACAGTCACTTTGAATTTTATCGGGGAGTCCATTATGAGGAAGCTAAAACTGCAGTCGAGAAAAAGGCCAGAGCTGTTATTCTACAAACTTCCGTGATTTACAAGAGCATAGGCGATGGCGTACTTAAGAGAGAAAGCGGAAGAATAATCACTCCCTCCCTGACAGTGTACCCTTAGCTGCCTTTCACATTAAAGGCCTCGTTGCGAAATGTTGCAAGTGGATGAATATAAAACAATCCTACTATTGCAAGTAATGTCCTTGCAGAGATAAACCTATCATTGCATTTTCATATAGGAGGGAATGTTGCGTAAGGAAGTACGCAAATGCATTTCCTGTCATGCAAAGAGATGTGGTGTAAGAAAAACGTTCCATCCGCACGACAGAGAGATGAAAATCTTTTTCCATAAATTCAGCTTCAGAACGGTCAGTTGTGGTTGTCAAATCAAAACTACGAACACTTTTCCCGCGGAAGTAGTTGGATGAAATGACCTAGAATTTAAAAGGAGTTAACAAATAACTTTAATGCATTCCCCAAATGATGCTTTATTGGCCAAGTCATCTGCCAGCACATTCCCCTCCCGAAAGATGTGATTGACCGTTATAAATTCAAATTTCTTAGTTAGATTTAGAATCACCTCTAAAATTGATTGAAGTTTCCAATTGTGTATCAAGCCAGTTCTAATTGCATTTATAGTTATCAATGAGTCACCTTCAATTTCCCAGTTTTTAATGCCTAATTCCAAAGCCAATGATAGACCATGGAGAAGAGCTTTGAATTCCGCCATGTTACTAGTACCCCTTTCTAGTGGGCTTGCCAAGTGTGCAATCAAATGTCCCTCAGCGGAATGAATAATGCATCCAGCACCAAAAGGTCCTGGATTACCTTTGGAAGCACCATCGAAATTCAGCTTGCTCCATCCAGGAGCAGGAGGCTGCCATGTGCAATTTGCCCTTAAACTTGCATTAGCTTTGGCACCAATCCCTATTACTGCAGGAAGTTTTAATCCAAACCAATTCTTAATCATTAGATCATCCCAGCATGTGTACAATTTATGTTGCTCACTTTGTAATTGTATTCTAGAATTTAAAACTTCCACAATGGATGCTTCAATTCTACTTCAAATGGATGTATTTTCCAGGGAAACATTTTGAAAAATCCTTCTATTCCTTTCTTTCCATGTTTCCCAAATAAGGATAGAAGGGGAAATGATCCATAAGTTGCTGCAGAGACTTCCCTTGAAAATCAGAGGCCATGATGAAAAAAGAGAAAGAATGTCATTTGGAAGAGCTGAAAACCACCCAATCTTGGCACTTAACCATTGCCAACATTCAGTTGCAAAGGGGCAAGATACCAGTAGGTGATCCAAATCCTCTTCCTCTTTATAGCATAGTACACATTTGGAGGGTCCACAATATCCCATTTTCTTGAACCAATTGGCAGTTAGAATCCTACCCTGAATTGCTGCCCAAGAAAACATTCCTGCTTTGGGGAGACAGTTTTTGTTCCAGCACAGTTGATTAGAAGTTTGTGATTGTAGTTGGGAAGAGATGCCAGTGATGATTTTGTAACCATCTTTAACCTTATAATCCCCTGTTTTGGATCCATTCCAAATTAATTCATCTTTCCCCTCCGTGAGTAGAGAGGATCTTTCTTGTAAGATTTGAACCAAAGCATTACGTTCACTTGGATCGATGTTTGGAATATCAAATTCCTTCCACTTGCAAGAGCCATCCAAAAGGTTATGTGAATTTCTGACAATATAATCTTTGACTAGGGGCCCCCATT
>MU226255.1:1560426-1581079 GCA_018584345.1 Thuja plicata
GAACCAAAGCATTACGTTCACTTGGATCGATGTTTGGAATATCAAATTCCTTCCACTTGCAAGAGCCATCCAAAAGGTTATGTGAATTTCTGACAATATAATCTTTGACTAGGGGCCCCCATTCCCTGGTGCAAACCTGACTGATGTTGTTCTGTCCCAACAGCATGTTGATACTAGGAAGCCCTCCCCAATAATCATCCCAGAACCTTGCATACAACCCATCTTTAATATTCCATGAGGTATTATTTTCTATGACTTCTCTAGATTTGTAAATGAAATTCCAAATTCTGGAGCCTCTTGGTAGGATGGAAGTTCTGATTACTTTCTCATCATTTAGAGAATGAAAGTATTTTCCCCTCAAAATTCTGACCCATTTGAGATTTGGTTCTTTAAAAATTTTCCAATAAAGCTTTGCACCTAATGCCTGATTTTGTTTCATCTGATCCTTGATCCCGGTACCCCCTTCCTCCAAAGGTTTGCAAATCCTATCCCAGGAGATAAGATTAATCTTTCTTTTAGTGTCTGTACCTTGCCAGAAGAATTTTCTCAAAATTTTAACTATGTTCCAATAGCATCCAACTGAAAGGGAAAGACATGACAAAAGGTAAATAGGAATAGCAGCAAGGGTTGCTTTAATTAGAACCATCCTACCAGACCAAGATAACCACTTGGATTTCCAAGCATCCATTTTCCTGTCCATTCTTTCTTCAACAGGTTTCCAAGCTGCATCTGTTCTTAAAGTTTTGTCAATTGGGATGCCAAGATATTGGAAAGGGAAGTAGGCAAATTTTGAATTTAAACACCTTTTGGATATTCTGCAGAACTTTTTTCTTTGTATTTAAAAAATAGATTGTTGACTTATCTTTGTTAGCCTCTTGACCTGAAGCTAATGAGTATTTATCTAGGATCTCTTTCATATGTGATGCCTCTGTTCTATTTGCTTTACCAAACAAAAGTATGTCGTCTGCAAATTGCTGGTGTGTAATTGCTTTGACCAAAGAAGTAGTTTCTACCCCATGGGTGAGGCCTTGCTCTTGGTGTCTGATGAATCTCCTTCCTAGGGCTTCAGCCATGATAATGAAAAGGAAGGGAGAAAGGGGGTCCTCCTGTCTAATTCCATTGGTTCCCTTAAAGAAGCCCACTAGAGTCCCATTGATCAAAATGGAAAATTTTGATGTAGAAATACAATAATAAATAAGATTGATCCATGCTTTAGCAAAACCAAACTTCTCCATGCATTTTGCTAGAAATCTCCAATCCACCCGATCATAAGCTTTCTTAATGTCTAATTTTACTATCATACTGGGGTGCTTATTGCATTGGATTGAGTGAACAACCTCTTGGGCAATAATTATTCCATCTAAAATTGATCTTCCTGGAACAAACCCAGTTTGTTCCTCCCCAATAATTTTCCTTAACACCAGTTTAAGTCTATAAGCCAAAGCTTTCGACAAGGTTTTATATAAGGTATTGCATAAGGAAATTGGTCTGAATTCATCCATACTTGAGGCATTATCCTTTTTAGGAATTAGAGATATAAAAGTGTTGTTAATCTCAGTTAAGAATCTACCTGAAGATCTTCCCGCCTCTAGTGCCTCAGTAAGTTCTTTCCCCAAAATGTTCCAACAATGTAGAAAGAAGCGTGGAGGAAAACCATCAGGACCCGAAGATTTGTCCGGTGCCATTTGTGAGAGTGTATCTCGGATTTCCTTCTAAGTGAATTTGGCAAGGAGAAGAGAATTATCAAAATCTGTTATGAGCTGTGGAATGTCCCTAAGAAGATCATTTTGAGGCTCAAGATGAGATTTCTCAGATTGATTGAGTAACCTTGTGTAAAAGTTGATCATTTCTGTTTGGATTTCTTTTTGGTCCTGAGAGATAGTTCCATCTTCCTTTGTGATTTGATGAATCCTATTGGCAGTTCTACGAGCTTTTATGCTATTATGAAACAATTTAGTGTTCTTGTCCCCTGCATCTAGCCAGTTTTCTCTAGATTTCTGTCTCCAATAGATTTCTTCCTTAGCTAGTATTTCTTCATGATCTCTTAAAAGATCTCTTTCTTGATCAAATCTAATCTTGTCCATACCCAATTGCATAACAATCTCATTAAGATCTTTAAGTTTCTGTTCTGTCTCCTCTTTGATAGAGAATATGTTATTGAAATGTGTTCTGTTCCATATGAGCAAGTTCTGTTTTATATACTTGAGCTTGGCTATAAAGAAAAATAATTTGGAGCCCTTAGGCTTGCATTCCAACCACCATTCTGCAATTTTACTCAAGAAATTGTTATCTTTCAACCACATATTTTCAAATTTAAAAGGGCAATACTGCGGTTTATTTTCTCCTAAAATTTCCAGCTGTATGGGAAAGTGATCTGATCCTAAAGTGGGAGAGATAGATGCTTTTAGGTCAAAGGGAAACATAGATAAATCCCCTTTAAAGAAGAACCTGTCAAGTTTTTCCGCAATATTACAAAGTCCCAATCGTTTGTTATTCCATGTGAACTTCCCATTTTCCAGTTCAATTTCCATCGGAGTTTCTGTCTATAACCAATCTTTGAAATACGTTTGGGATTGAGGTTCTCTTTGGGATCCCCCCATCTTTTCTGAAAGGTGTATTATTGCATTAAAGTCTCCCCCAAGGATAATGTTCTCCTTGTTAATAACCTGAAAATGTTCACTAATCTCTTTCCATACTTCCTGTTTTCTCCTTCTTGTGTTGGGTCCATACACATTTATAATGTGGAACTGAAGATTTGACTGTAAGCATTTGACTTCTCCACTCATCCAATTAGCTGTTGCCTTTAAAGTAGTGACTTTGACAAGTCTTGGATTCCATAATATGGAAATACCTCCAGAGGACCCTAGTGCATCAGACCCTTGTACCTGCCAGTCCCCAATGATTTTGGATAGCCCTACCATGTCCATCTTTGTTTTTTGAAAAAGTAATAACTCTGGTTTCACCATTAGAATACATCATTTGATTAGTCGCTATTTGTTAGGGGTATTGAGGCCCCTAACATTCCAGGAGAGGACCTTCATTGTGACTTGGGAAGGAACTTCCCCTTCCCAACTTTCAAGTATTCTGTAATTTTAGCTTGGTCTATATCTTCCCCATCTTCAGATCTTAAGGTAGATTGGGATTTCCTCCCTTTGCATTTTTTGTTGACCATACCACAGTTAGCCCTTGTTATAATCATAGAGGTTTGTGAAAGCCTAATCTGGATGGAGGCGGAGCAATGTTATCAGCCTTAGAAGTGTGTACAACCCTTTCCATATCTTTAGCAGTGTGTTCATCCCAAGCACCTCCGTCTATTGTTAACTCCTGAAGCCCTTATGGTGTTTTGCATGAAGAGTAGCCCATTCCTTCAATGGAGTCCCATTTGTTTTCCCCTTCAACATAGTCATCATCTAACATTTTTTCATTGAAAGAAGTTGAAATAGTCTCAATTCCCTGATTACTTTGGTCTGATCCCCCCAAAAGACCATAAATAGCCTTTAATTGAGGGGATATGGGAGAATTAAGATCTTTCTGCTCATGTAGCTGTTCTATTGAGTCCTCCCCTTCTTTTTTATTTCCCATTATTTTTAAAGGGATAATTCCACCTTTAATCTTACTCCTTGATTTTGACTTTTTGGGATAACCTCCCCCCTCAAAACTTATCTTCTTTAGTTCCTTTTCTCTGATTCTTGAGGATTTCCTAGTTCCAGAACTATTTTTCGAAGATTCAATATCCTTGTTGTCTGTCTTTCTTCTTTGTGGAGTGTCCATACCCGCCTTTGCCAAAACCCGTAAATCACTGATTTTAGTTCGCATAATTTCATCATCTTGTTTTTCATTTACCATTGGCTTAGGTCCAATAATGACACTATTTATCTTTGTTGTATTAGTCACATTAGACATCCCCACCTGTGAAGGAAAGCTGTTTTCATTCATTACTTCATCCGCTAGGTCGGATATAATTTCAGCTTGGACTTCTCTAAACCATTGTGTAAGTAATTGTTCTGCTACTCGGGGATTAAATTTAGAGATTCTAGAGTATGATACTACATTCTGTTTCAGAAGAAGCACCTTGGGAGCCAGTGTTATGACAATATTTAGCTCCGAAACTGACAAACATTCAGTAAGTTTAGGTTGCCTAAGATCCAAAAGGTTATGTTCCGATGGAATTGGGGCCCCCAATAAGAGGATAGCAGAATTTGTTCTTTTTTGAAAGTAACCCATGATTCTCCAATATAAAACCCAGAGGAAGACCAATATATTTTCTCTATAAAATCCTGTAGTTGTATCCCTACTCAAAGTAAAAGGTTCATTAGAGAATCCTACCTTCGGGAAGAGGTCCAATGCGGAATTCTGATTGCAGGTCCAAACGGAACAAGAAACATATGGATATGAATCAATTGATGTTGCATTAAAATGGTTGGGTCCCTGAAAGCCTTCCTTCGTACTCTGGGAAGAGTCTGCTTCGAAAATGGCAATATCATGTGAATCATATGATATAGCCTGCTCCCACGTACCATACTTTGATTTAATCAAGATGGAATTTGGTAGTTCTTTTGAAAGATCCATAAGTAGGCAGATCCCTATTGAAGCCTTGCCACGACTATATTGATGGTTTAGATAAATTCCCAATTTGTTTCCAATAATTTGGAGAGTTTCTTCATTTCTATATTCCATAGGAAGATTACTCAAACTAATCCACATTGGTATAAACTTGATCTCATTTGTAGAGCTGTCAAAGTTCTGCGTCCACCTTTGCATATGCAATCTAGAGTTATTGTAGAACCAAGCCTTACTCTTAAAATTTTTGTCTCTGGTAATCTTTTTTTTTGATAGGTAAGATTTTGTATTGATATTAAGTTTGGATTACATTGAGAAGCCAATATACACGGTTGGCTACTGCTTACAACATAGATTATAAACCCCACATCCTGAAACATTTGAACTACTATACTTAGTAGTAACAAAAAAAAGGCCTTAACGCCCTTACATTAAAACCAGGTTACAACATACATCACCCATACAAAAAACCTTGCATCCTCGCCATCGAAAACAACCCCTAGCAATGTCGTCCCACTAATCCTAAAACCACCGCGCAACCTCTTCCTTCGAGAAGTTGGGAATGGCTCTAGCTTCCACCATTGTTCTGGGCGCGGTATGGCTTTCATCCTGAGAGCCGCCTACTCCTCCCTCACCTCGTAGTTTCTAGGCCTTCTTGCCAGTTTGGAAACGAATTGGCTGTCCAGGAGCAGTGACACTCCTGCGAGGAGTAACTTTCTTGAAGCTCTTCTTCTCTCCTTTCCAAACCGTCTTCTGCAGGAAAGCGTTGATATTCTTCTAACCCTTCTTGGCCTTTGGTAAGTGGGCACCCTAAGGATTTGCAGCAGACCAAATCACTAGTGGCTGAACCGAGTGCTCCCCGCCACCAATTAAACGCCATGGCTTTGCTCCCATCTCCAGCCCTTGACCTAATATTGCCCTGTCTATGATGTCTTCTACACCCAGCATCCACTGTGGGTCCACACAATCTATCACCACGATACGCACCTCCTCCTTCGACTCACCAACCATAAGAGCCAAGGAAATGAATAGTGATGACACATCCAGGTTAGTTCGTCGCCTCCAGTATGATTCGAGGTAATCCATGCCAAAAAACTGATTCAGGCCTGTCATAAATTCAGCGTCCTCTAACATGAAGATGTTCTTCAATCTTTGTGGTGTAACCTTCCCGCCATATGCTTGGGTCTGATTGTTCGATTCCAAAGCGAAATTATCCTCCATGTCTTCGCTTCCCTTTAAACTGCTGGAGACCTGCACTTTGCCCTGTTTAAAACACCAGCTAGCGAACAATCTGGAAAGCCTTCCTTGGGTTGCGGCTATAAATGAATGCCATGATCACATTCCAAGGGCGTAATTACCATGATGTGTGCGCCATCCCAGTAAGTACGGGTGATACACTTGTATACTTCCACACGCTAAGTATAATTGAGTTGTGATTTAAAATGAAGGTTCTAATTCAAAGCTCTTCATGTCTTCAAAAATTTCAAATTGGGGGCCTAATAATGAATTCACACCTTTATTTGCCAGGATATCGGCCACTTTGTTTGCTTCTCTAAAAACATGGGTAACTCTGAAGTCTTCGAAGTTGACTAACAAACTTCGTATCTGCTTAATATATTTATCCAAGTGCCAGGCCTCCATCTTACCCTTAGATATCCCGTTTATTATAATCTCTGAATCACCCTCTAGATGGACTTTGCGAATTCCCAGTTTGATGCCTACTTCCAGAGCCTCTCTTGCCGCTACACATTCAACTACATTGTTAGAGCCATCCTTGAGACGCTTAGCTTTGAAGGAAAGTATATTGCCTTGGTGATCTCTAGCCACACATCCGTAGCCTGAAACCCCGGGGTTCCCTTGAGCAACACCATTGAAGTTGATTTTCACCCACCCTGCCTCTGGTGCTTGCCACGCGACCTCTCTTTTTTGCGAAGATGGATTAACCCTAAAAGGCCCTTTAACATGCTTTTCTCTGGTAATCTTATCAGAGAAGATTACAAGAAAATATCTGTTCTCCAGAGCCAGAGATTCGATGCTAAAAATGTTAGTCCATTTGGATTCCGCCCATGCGGAAAACTGGAAATATGATAACTCTGAGTTCCATACTTTGCAGATAAGAGCTTGTTGTTCCAGGAGATAGCATCTTTGAGCTAAAAACTCTGATGAGAAAGTGATAGAAACTTCCCCATTGTTTATGTGTGTAGTCCCCATCCTTGTACCTATTTTATTGGTCTTTAGGTTCTCACATATTTCTTTTCTTTGTCCCATTTTGGACACCTGTGGCCTATCTTTGGTATGCTGAATAGGTCTCCATTTGTAAATGGGGTTGCCTTTTTTGTGTAGTGCTTGATTTTTCCCAATGTATGAATTCGTATCCTTGATGCTCCTAAAAAATTGATTTCTGCATTTGTGTATTGCCCAGTGAATGGAGGACCAAGCCTTCTTTGGTAATGGGGGATTAATTGGTCTTCCTGCTTTGGTTGTAGGAAAGATAGGTAAGAAATTTGGGTTAAACTCTAGAGATAAGATCTCCTTGTGTTTGGATGAGAGACTCCTAAAGCCTCTTTGTTCTTCTCTTGGAGGGATCCTGTCCCTGTTTTCCAACAACTGAGTTCCCTTTTTTTGAAAATATGACCGTTTGAGAATTTCTTGATCCCCATTTCCGGCAGAGGATCCCTGAATCCTACCATACCGTTCCTTTCCTCTATAATTTAAGGCTTTGTCAACCCACCTTCCCATATGAAAAACCCATTGGGGTCGATTGTGTCTGTTTAGGAGCTGTTTTCTCTTATCAACAGTGCTCAGTTCGATTCTTCCCCTTCCCTCTGCAGGGCGTTGGAGAAGTTGAGCGTGATAGCGGAACTGAGAATTGCACCTTCGATTGAGCAGAGGCTCCATGAATTCTTTTTCCTTCCATGAGTTCTTAGTTCTATTTGATTGATTGCCTCCTAACGTTTAACATGGATTGAGATCTCCATGTTCCAATCTTCTTGGACATCATGACAGTATACAAATCCTTTAGTTGCCTTTAATCTTGAAGAGAAATAGGCTCTTATGGACACTCCAACATCACTCCCAAAGACAAAAGGCTCCAAGATGCAATTATTACTTTTCAACCAAATTCCCTAAAGAGACCACCACATCAAGAGGATCTTATATAAGGGTTGCAAAGGTTTTGAACCTTTAGGCCAGCTATAGAGTTGTTCCAATTAGTATCTCCATAATAGAGCCCATAAATTGGCCTTATAATATGGTTGAAGAATCAGTAAAACATGTTCTCAAACACTAACCACCTCTATATATGAATAATTGGAATCAAGTATTTTAGATTATGGTTCAACTCTATAGCTGGCCTTGTCGCAAGGCGTGTGCCCTTGGTCTCAGTCAGACCATGGAATGGTTTGTGACAAGGGTTTAATAGCCTCATGTGGATTCTATAAGTCTAATGGTTGTATCAGGCATTAACAGTTCGAGCTTTTGGTGCAATGACAACCACCCAATCTAACAATTGGTATCAGAGCCTAGGTCACAGGTTCCAACCCCATGCATGTCCCAAGGGTGGGATTGTTGAAAAGTGTGTGCCCTTGGTCTTGGTCAGGCCATGTAGGGGTTGGTGACAAGGGTTTAACAACCTCCTGTGGATTCTATAAGTCTAGTGCTTGTATCGGGCATTAATAGTTCGAGCTTTTGGTGCAACGACAACCACCCAATCTAACAGGCCTAAAGGCTCAAAATCTTTTCTATGGTCTCAACATCGTCACATAATATTTTGATTTATGGGTTTAGATTAGACAAGGATATTTATAAATATATAAATAAAATAAAATTAGTGATTTGATCAATGGATTGTCAATTGTTCAACTTGTTAGATGGTTGAGATTTTAATTTATCATATATTCTTTTGTATACTATAGAAAAGTGTACAAGCTGACAACAAATCAGATATATACATTCCAAGGCCACAATGAGACTACCCTATTATAGGGCCAATTGATTCCATCACAATGGCACACATTTTCTTTATTTATTGTCCACATGTTGAACAATCATTTGAGGTTCAGATTAGGTGAATTTTCAGCAACGGTTCTCGAAAAAATTATTACTTTGATATCATGTCATGCTTCTTATCAAATTCTATGGACTTGGTTCACAAGTCAAATTTCATGGAGAAGTTAGCATATGCTTATATAAAGAATTACCTCCTTCCACTAGTCGGCTATAATGAAGCTATTGTTGCTTATGGTGCTTTTGAAGGTCATGCTCTTGTGGATGGTCTATTCTTCCATGAGACTGTTAGGGCTACACAAATTTTTTTTAGCCCAACTGATAAGTCATATGTTTCAAAGATTTAAGCTGGGTTATGTGTTGTTTTAAAACCCTAGTGGTTGTGTTTTCAAGCTTTGGATCGTTGATCTAAAACCCTAAGGTTCTAGGGCTTGTTCTAATTTTGAGTTACTTCATTTGTTACTTAAAGTCTTATGAACCCACGTGTTTATTTTATCATCGAGCGGGGCCATACTTTTGTTTATCCTAAAGACCTAATGCTTTAATTATTTATCCTAAGTCTAGATGCCCTGCGAGCCTTTTTATTTTTAAATCATGTGTCATGCAACTCCAATTTGATCCAACGGATAGCGCGTTGCCTCAGTCAAAAGATGATCAAGATCTACCTATCAAGGCATTGCGCCTGATGGCCACATGTATTTGGCGGGTCTGACATATGTTAAAAAGTTATTATAAAATGCATGCATATTCTATTTGATCCGACGCACAACACATTGCCTTAATCTCAAGATGCGTTTGATCTACCATTCAAGGCATTGTGCTTGTGTGACATCTGTCCCAGTGGGTCTGAATGTAGTCAGAGAAGTCAAAGTAAAAGGCAAGCAAATTAGACTTGATCATGCGGCTGGTACAAACCCTCAGTGGAAAGATGATCAAGATCTATTCATCAAGGCATTACGCCTAAGTGACACTTGGCATATGGCGGGCCCTGCTCAGCGATGAAGGATAAAGTAAAGATGATGTAACTTAAAGTTCATCCAACGATTGGCATAAAGCCTCAGGCTAGATATATAATTAGATTAAATATTAAGGCATTGTGCCTTTCTGCCACGTGTTTCAAGTGGGTCCGACTTTGCAATTAAGGTAAAGTAAACAGTGTGCGTGTTAGATCTGATCGTGCGGTTGACGCATTGCCTCAGCCCGAAGATGTAAAGTGTATAACCATTAAGGCATTGCGTCTAGATGATGCATGTCCTATCTAGGATTTTAAACCTATGGTCAGTAAGATGGTGGTTAAGTAACCTGTGATCTAGTCAAATCAAATCCAACGGTTGGCATGATTCCTCAATCACAAGATGTAGAATAGATAATCTTTAAGGAATTACGCCTTGCTACCACGTGTCCTTCATAGGTTTGTGGGGCCTGCAGTTATGAAGTGGGTGGTAAGGTTAATATGTGGTCAAGTGGATTTTGATCGGACGAATGGTGTAAAGCCTCAAAGTAAAGATGATCGTGTTCTAGCTTTTAAGGCATTGCGATAACACGAAACGTGGATGAGTGATGGGACCCGACCGGAAGTAAAGGAAAGTAAAAGGCTGACAATTTAAAAGGATCCAATGGTAACCACAAAGCCTTAAGCTAGAGATGTGAAGAGATTAATCTTCGAGGCATCACACTTAGGTGACACATGGCATAAATGAGTTCATGGGCTGTGGGTTGTAAATGAATGTAAAGGCCTTGCAAGTTGATATTAATCAGACGGATAGCGCAAAGCCTCAGCCAAAAGATGATTGAGATCTACTCATCAAGGCATTGCGCATAACGAACACGTGTCCAAACTGATGGTAGTTTTCATCAATCATTGCTAGCCGCAGGATTTTAATAGGAAGTTGCTAAGATCTACAGTCATGTTTTAAACTGGTTACTCTGATAAAGCAAAATTTCTGAACCGTTGGGCCACAAAATTTCAAATAAGGCAAAAGTAATGGCAAAGCATGTGGCCATCTCAGTTGTAATTAAATGCTAAGTAAAGTTGAGATTGTGTATAAGATTGTCTATTCAAGTTTTCGAAAGCCATAATTGATGAAGTGATTGGAGCAGAGCTAAATTGCAGTGTTTTCTGTCTGTCTTCTAATTTTTGCAGAATGGGTAAGTTTTTCTGAGACTACATTCCTGAACATTGTGAATTGAAATTGCAGTAGGGTTTTGGTGTTGTGAAGCAAGTAAATTTTTGTCTGCGAAGCTGTTACCTATTGTTCTAGAAACCCTAAATTAGAAATGGCACCCAGAAGGGAAATCTAAGGAAAAACATATTATCAGGAGAGAAATGTTTGTGAGGATTTTTTACAGCAACTAACTAGGTCAACAAATGACACTAAAAAACTCAAGGAAATAGTGCCAAAGCATCCTAGTTTGAAAATTGGGGAGGGTTTGTATGATAGGGGTAGATGGGTAAGAGATGAAAAAATTAGCATGCCTGGTCTAACATTGTTCAAAGTAGCTTTTAGCCAGAGGAATGCGTTTTCCCCAAATAGTAACATCTGGGAGTTTGATGTGGGAAAGTTAATAGTCCCTGGGGTCTTCATGGACATTGATTTATTAATCCAAATTGTAGAGAAGTATGATAGTGTTGCCAAGGTTGTGAGGGACATAAATTGGAAGGTATTAGTAAGCATCACAACTGATGAACTAAGAGAGGTTTTCCAATTAAATGATCCCTCTGTTCAAATGGAGAATATTTATTTCAATCAATTCAAGGAGGTATATAAGGCTCAAAGAAATTACCTCAGAACTGAGCCCTTGAAGGGATTCTTTAACAAGATAGGAGATTTGGTTGTGGTAGGACCTAGTACACTAGAACCATTCAAGTTGGATTATTTCAATCCAAAGGCTAGAGGTGTGTACAGTGCCCCGAGTCATATCTTTGGATAGGATGAAGAAACATAAATGCCTATTCACTATATGCTCATGATGGTCCAGATTCTCCATCCACACTTGGCTCTTATTTTTGATTTTGCCTCTTATATTGTTGATCTAATTCACCATGGTTTAATAGGCATAAAAAATGTAAAGATAGCCAAGCCATTTGGCTGGTATTCCATGTTAATGCACATGATCTTGTTCAAGGGTGTTGATTATTTTGAAAAGGAGATGGATCTAATGAGGGTCAAAGATGATGAAGAGATGCCTGTCCAACTGTGGAGTGCAAATTTATCACGAGACATGAAAGAGACTAGTTTCATCACCTTTGACAGGTGTTTTGCATCCATGCTCAGAGCCTTATTATTGTCAGACAATCCAAGGATCCCCAAAGGTTTATTGAATCTATTAAGACCAAAGGAACTTGCTCAAACTATTGAAAGTACATAATTGGGGTGATATCATTTTATACCTTGTTTCAACAGTCTTCAGAGTGTATGGTTTCAGAGGAGTTCCAAATATAATCCCATATCAAGTCCCTCTTAAATTAGGCATTGCAGAAATAATCAGACAAATTGGTGGGCTACAAGAGGAGACATTGACAGGAAAAGGGAAAGGCACCATCTTTCCTATTATTACAATTGTACACTAGTTCGTTATCACCAAAGGGGGATGTAAACATTTACATAAATACCTTGAGCCTTATCATATGACAACATTAGTGATAAGATGTGCTGACCCTGAAGGATTCATAAGTGATATGTTTAGGAAAAGGAAAAAGTGCTTGGTATTGGATCATCAATTCAACTTTCGGAGGACATCATCAGAAATGAATTCAGTTTACAAGAGCAAGAAATTAAGAAAGAAAAGTGGCTGGTCTACAAGAAGACCTTGGAGTTTGTACAACATTTAGATAGAGGATGTGATCCTTTGAAGGAATTCCATCCTTGGGCTAATAAGATTGATTCATTGATGTCTCTATTTGAGGATTTCATGCAAACACTAAATCAAAAGAAAGAAGCAATAATAAAAGCAGAGCCAAAGAAGGCTAAGGCCATCCTGAGCAAGTCTACACATGCTAGGATTGTTCCACCTGGGAGATATGTGCTACATCAGAAGCAATGATATAGTATGATAATGCAAAAAAGGTGAAACATCCTATAGGGGCCAGTTTGAAACACAAACACATGTTAAGGAGGTTTCTACCTCAAAAGGGAAGAGGGTCATGAATGTAGAATCTAAATTGATGCCATTCCCAAAGAGGCAAAGAACAGAAGAAAAAGGACAACATTTGGAGAACTTGTATTCCCCTTCCCATTCCCCCTTACACATGGATGAACAAGCAGTTGCTGAACAATTACTACAGATGGGAGATGTAGGGCGGATTTTTGTAACATCTTAGGATATGCAAGAAGGGATGCTAGAGGCTCCCAAACATACAGAGAGAGATTTGACAGTTGCTAAATTTGCTGGTAAGGAACTGGATCCCATAACAATACAAGCCAATGACGATTTTTTATCAGATGATAATTTTGTGAAGGCTAGGGCATTTGTTCAATTCTTGTGGAGAATTCATATTGAATAATTCAAAGAGAAATGTTAGAAAAGGCAAGAAAATCAGCTTGACAGAAACAAGAATGAGATTGAGGATGAAGTGAAACAAGAGATGTTGGCTAAATGTGAAAAGATCACCCCTCAAGAAGGAAGATAACTAGTTAGAAAAGGAGTCCTTATCCTTCCGGAATGAGATATAACTGATACTATTGTATTTGATACAATTATAAAAGAAACAAAAACCATGCATGCTACAGATGAAGAGGCTCAACAATCACACAAGGGAGTCAACTATAGTGAAGATCATGCTGCATTGGTGATGTGGTCACTAAAGAGGAGAGAAAACAAGAAGAATAATGAAGATGCCCTGGCTAAGCACTCAGGCAACTTATTAGTAAGAAGAGTTGTAGAAACTACAGGGTAGAAGCAACATACATAACATTGGAGTCTGCAAAATTTGGTCTAAAGGTAGCAGAGAGGCAAGAGGAAGAAATTAAAAGCTTGAGAATCAAGTTGGAAACAATCCTAAAATATTATAATGATGAAAGGATGAAGTCATTTTACAATCATTTTACACTTCCTTATTGCTCTTTGCTCTTATATCCTGATGATGGATCACGGAGTGTGATCCGAAACATTGATGCTAAAAACATACACAATCTAAGCCAGAAATTCAACTCTAAATTCAATGGATTGTGGAAATCTGATCGATTTAAAGGATGAAGTCGTTGGAGAAGGATAAAACAATTGCCAAATTAGGAGGAAAACAGTTAGTCCAAACATCTCCACAGAGGATGATAACACAAGACCCAAATCAAACATCTTCCTCTAGTCCAATCATTGGATTCCCTCCTTCCCCTATTCCATTTGGCTCTATTATAGAGGAAAATTTGAATTATGAAAAAGATAAACTAGTAGCAGAAAGAACTAGACTAGAAGGGGTGAGGAAAAGTTGGGTTGAAGAAAGTGCAAAGTTTCATGATGCACAAACACTAGTACAACAAACATATGAGGATAAGATAAGAGCCACACTCATGCATTTTGTTGATGGTTTGGAACTTGCCTCTATTCACTTGCATGGTAAGAAAATTATGAGCATACTGAATTCTTTCAATGAAGACAAAGACAAGTGTGATCAAATTATACAAAGATGGAAAGGAAGAAAAGAAGAGTTGAAATCTTTTTTTTCCTTATCTAAGAAAGAAGATAATGTTGACATTGTATTAACTGCCACTTATAAATGCCTCAAGAATTTAATTGATTTGGATATAAGAAGAAGTATTATCCTTAAAAAGGCTGAGACATTAAGAAAAGAGTATTCAAAAACCCGTTTTGAGATATTCCCCAATTTATTAAGAAAGAATGATAAGATAAATAGGGAAGCCAAGTGGATGAATGAGATGGGTGAAGAATTGTCAATCAGGACTAACAACATTATCAATTTAGAGCACACAATTTTGTTTGTTCAAACTGTTGAAACCATTGAAGAAGCCAAATCATACTTTGGGTTTTGGAAAAAGAAAATTGAACAGATAAAGGTCAACTGGGATGCATTGAGTAGCGAAAAGGATGAAGTCATCAACTTCCCTTGGCCAAGTGATGAGGTGTTCTCATCTTGGAAGGACAAATACAATGCATGCAACCAAGAAGAAAAGGATATTGTGTTATGAGCAACAGATGGCAGTTCTCCCCCAACATTTTGAAAAGGAAAAGTGGATGCAAAGATCTTTACATCAGAGGACCAAGGTAACAAATTTCACCTGGAAAATTCCAAACAAGTTTGAAGAAGTTGCAAGGAAGCAGGCGATCAGAAGACAAAATATTTGAAAAATCTTGTAACAAAGTGGTTATCATTTCACTTATGTTTTTGTTTTTTGTATGAGTTATATATTTTTCCTTCATCCAATTGATCCGTAGATTTTTGCAATCCTCTTCTATAAAAGGATTCCCAAGATCATTGGAAGCTGTTGGAAAATCGAGTATTGTAAGCATTTTGTAAAGTTTTCAGTCAAGGGATATAGCATAATTTTACTAGATAGGTTTCAAGATTAAAAATAAAGTTGAAAGGTCTCTAGAATATTATTGAAGAAGTTATCTTTGGTTACATCTTGTATACAAAAGTATGATTTTTTACAGTTAATGCAAAGATCCAGATTCCAATCTCTCCTGTGATGTTTGTCTTATGAGTTGTGAATTTTTCAATTCATTAGCATAGAGTTTATCCGTGTTTATGTATTTGTTTTAGAGTTTTGATCAAGGATCAAATTAAATGATGCTCTAATTAATACATAGATTCATCTTGGTATACACTAGGATCTTATAAGTAGTATGGGTTTGGGATAGTTGTGTTTATGGCCTGGAATCTCTGATAATAATTGACTTATGCATATTGTATTTATTTTAGAGTATTGCCCAATGGATAAAGCACTGACCAAAGACTGATAAATTCCATATTGTTGCATGTCTAGTTATATATTGGCTATGCTTCTGCAAGCACAAACATAAAATCCAGTACTTCCTACATTTTTATAAGTTTGTTGTGATTTATCTATCTAATGCTCCATTTCATGGTTGATGTTCAATGGGTAATTAGCCGATTATCTAGTATCTCACAGTTATGTTGAGTTTATCTGATATTCCTGCTTGATTAATACCACATAGAGTATTTGAAGGTATTAAAGGGTATCCCCCCCCCTTTGGTATGGCGGAACCTAAAGTGTAGAAGTATGGTATGAATGCTTGTTAGTTGGTCCTTTTCACTGCATTGAATAATAGTTGGAGTTGGCTTCTCTTTAAAATTCTTCCAGGGATTGAAAAGGTTGTTGTTCAGTAATCTCAACATAAAAAAACACCAATAGAGACATTAAAAGAATGTGATGTTGCATCTTGTGTTTATAGTGCTCTCCAAATAACTATTACTAATAAGTGTAAACTAATTTTTTCACATGCACTCAAGGCACATAGTGTTCACTTGGGTCAACATCTTACAAAAATGTCTCAAATGTCTTGAAAGCACTGGTGTTTCTATATATGCATATGCCTCTTCCTCTTACTGTTGGTCATATTCAACAAATGCATACACTACAACTAGTTTCTAGAAAAGAAAATGGAAATATTACAAAATTTTCCTCAACAACGTCCTCATAATTTGCAACATATTTTTATTGTCTACATATGCCCTTACTTTACCATTATGGTCATATAGCTATTTATATGCCATGACTGTTACCATGAAAACTATTTCTCGTAATACAATACATCACCCTTTGAAAGATGATCTATTTATGCTAATGATATACTTTTATAACCATATTATGCACTTGGTTTGTTAATGTTTGTAGCTAGTTCGGATCTAGCCTTAATTGATTAAGTTTATATATTTAATTTAAACTTAATGTATCTAATAAAATTGATGTTTGGAACCTCTAGATGTTTCCTCATGTAATAGGGATGGGCCCTATCCTAACCATTTGCAATATCTATGTGGCATATGCCTTATATAGGTGCCAATTTCCCTAGCGTCTAGATCTATGTGCATATAGGGCTGGGCCCTTTACCATATGTAAATCATCTAAAGAAATAGGCATTATGCATGTAGCGTGTGGACCTAATCGTAAGGGCCGACTGTATTTAAACTCTCCTTCGTCAAGTATATAAGAGATTGACATTTGGCATGTCAAAGAAGAAGGAAAAACAACATTATGATATATAATCGAATATGCTCTTAATGTGTGAATTGGTCTACAACATTATACTATCTGCAGTGCCAATCCAATCTCCTTTGTCAATGCGATACTTGTGACTGCAAATATATATCTAGTCTGATCCAACAGTGATGACTCTCTAGCGTCCGATCTACTACCTTGGGTGCTACTGAAGACTATGATCCATTACACAATTTTGATCCATCATTTGTTCGCTTAGTTTGGATCAGATTGCATACATTTCACGTTGTCCCTTATCAACATCAATCTGCAATATATATATGGCTTGTGTGTGTGTGTGTGTATACATGAAAACAACCTTATGTCTCAGTCTATGAAGTATTGATTACTACTCAACAAGTTGCTTATTGAGATCCATGATCTGAGACATCACAATATTGGTTGTATCAACAATCTCTATCAACATTGTGAGTTGGTTCTTTTTGGTCAGACATTCTTGAAGATATGTACAAATCTGTGAATTATTTAGCATACTGGAGTTGTGGTTGATCTTGATCGAGATAGTTGCATCATTGGTCTATCTATTGGCAATACTATTGGTTTGATTTTCTTCGTGGATCAGGGATCCTCAACAAATTTTCATTGTACTATGAGTTTTCACTATTTTTCTGATTGATTGATCTATTTTGTTGCCGGGTTTTTTTCACCTCCACAAGGGAGGTTTTCCCAGGGTATATTGGTGTTGTTTATTTCAGTTTCTTAGATCACTAGTTGTGTTAATTGTTTATCTAATTAGCTTAATCTACTCATTGTTTGATCTGATTATTTGATAAGTTATCAGATTAAGTGTTTGTTCTCAGATTTGTTAGATCTGATCCTAAATTTAACATGGTATCAGAGCCAGGTTTTTGCTGATCATAATCAGATCTAACATAGTATATTTAAGATTTGTTGTCTTTGTGTGTTTTTTTTCTCTTTTGTCAAAATGGTTATAGGATTGAAGGTGGAAGATAGACTTGAAGGTGCCCTCAACTTCAACTCTTGGAAAGTGCAAATTTTGATTGCACTTGAAGAACATGATTTATTGACATTCATTCAAGAAGAAAATATTGACTCACCTACAGATCTGGAGGAAATTCAACAATTCAAGAAGAAAGCTATCAAAGCCAAGAAGATCTTAATATATTTAGTTAGAGATCATATTATTCCTGTCATTTCCAGGATGACTACAACTAGAGATATGTTCAAACAATTGGAAGGTATGTATGAAGTAAACAACATGAGCCGAGCACTTACTTTGAGAAGAGATTTGCTTCAAATCAAAATGGAAAAGGATGATTCAGTCATGGAGGTCTTTATGAGGATCTCAAAATTAAAGGATAAATAAGTGTTATTGATGGTGAAGTTATAAACAAGGATCTCATTATGCTTGCATTAAAAGGTCTCCCACCCTCTTGGGATCCTTTCATTCAAGGATTAGGCGGAAGAGGTAACTTTCCTACATTTGATCTTCTTCGTGCTGGCTGCATTCAAAAGGAATCTAGACTCATAGCAAGAGGAATCAAGACTTCTCGTGATGGAGAAAACCTATTTCTTTCTACCCAATCAGTCAAAGGAGATCATTGGAAGAAAAACAACTTTAGGAGGAACACCGAATTTAGATCTCATGATGCTATCAGCTCAAGGATGAAGCCAAGAGATCTCTCTCATATCCAATTCTTTAGATGTGACAAATTTGGTCACTTTTCTAGAGATTGTTAGGTTCAACCCAATCAACAAGAGGCTAATCCAAGTGAAGTTGTCAACCTCGAAGATAAGGAGGAATTTCTCTTTTTGTACCAAATTTTGTTGATAGATAGTTTAGAGTTAACTTTGTTTTTAACTCTTGTTCATTTTAATGTTAAATCTAACATTAGGATAAGATCATGCTTTCTTTCTTAGTCTTCTTTGTGCAAGAACAAGGATCAAGAGGGAGTCACATACTTCCTCAACATTTGAGTTTGGTATATTCTAACTTATGTGGTAATATGTTGGTTACTCTCTTGGATTAGGAGTATTGGCATGGAATTTTATTGGTTCAAGTAATCTTGAATCAATTGGTTTTGTGTTCATCATTTTGTTGGATTATGATTGAACTAACTTGAAGGGTTGAGCATATGTTTTCCTAACTCTGAGTACAAGAAATTGATTGGATCTTCAGTTGCTTGGGTGATTGATGCATAGACCTGGATCCGATTCTTCATCTTCATTCTAGCTAAGATGGATAGATTAGCATATGTGTGATGAGAATTCAAATCTAGAGGGAGAAAATATTTTGATGCATTTTGAAGGACTCTCTAGCTGAGGTAGCTTTTGAGGACAATTCTGAAGTTTGACTCAATCGGGAATCCGCCATAACTTCCTGTGGCTTCTTCTGTTCTTCCTCTTCAGATGTCAGGGTAGCACCTTGTGATGATTAGTTCTCAGGTATCTTGGATGTGTTAAATGGGCATATTGTAAGTGGAATGGGTCCTATATCAAGGAATGGTTACATTCCACATGGCTCAAATGGTTGTAACTCATAGTGTGAGATCTATGAATGCTTCTTGTACAATTGAAAGGAATGTTGATCCTTCAATTATTGGTTTATTGGTTCAAAGGGAGTGAACCATGGATTCATGTCTTGTAACAGATATAATGTGGATATCTCATGTTGTACTTATGTATTTCTCATGATGATGATATCATCGATGTAGTCATGATAGTTTCACTATCTTGGTTGAGAGGGAGTCTCAATCTCCTTGATGTATGTTGCATTTTAGACCACCCTTGCGGGCAATGCAAGGTGGAGATGTATTTTTTGTATTTTGACCATCCCCTATGGGCAATGCAAGATGGTGCTTTAATTGAAGTCCACCCTCTGCGGGTAATGTAAGGTGGCATTGTAATCATTTTTGAAGTCCATTCTCTGTGGGCAATGTAAGGTGGCAAACGTTTTGATCACCCTCTGTGGGAAATGCAAGGTGATCCTTTTGAGGCTTGTCCTCTTCCACTCTCTATGAGTAGGTACAGTGGATATTCTTGACCATCCTCTGCTAGTAGGCATGATGGTTCCACCCTCTACGAGTAGGCATGGTGGATATTCTTGACCATCGTCTGCGAGTAGGAATGATGGATCCATCCTTTGCGAGTAGGCATGATGGAAGTTATTCTTGCAGGTGTGCATCCTTTCTTTGCGAGAAGGAATGAAATGAAGTCCATGGTTGAAAGTTAGATCCTTCCTAGCTAAGAGGGAGTGTTAATGTTTGTAGCTAGTTCGGATCTAGCTTTGATTGATTAAGTTTATATATTTAATTTAAACTTAACGTATCAAATAAAATTGATGTTTGGATTATATTAAAATAGTGTTGGGCCCTCTAGACATTTCCTCATGTAATAAGGATGGGCCCTATCCTAACCATTTGTAATATCTATGTGGCATATGCCTTATATGGGTGCCAATTTCCCTAACGTCTAGATCTATGTGCATATAGGGCTAGGCCTTTTAACCTATGTAAATCATCTAAAGAAATAGGTGTTATGCATGTAGCGTGTGGACCTAATCCTAAGGGTCGATTGTATTTAAACTCTCCTTCATCAAGTATATAAGAGATTGGCATTTGGCATGTAAAAGAAGAAGGAAAAATGACATTATGATATATAATCGAATCTGCTCTTAATTTGCAAATTGGTCTACAACATTATACTATCTGCAGTGCTGATCCCTATCTCCTTTGTCACTGTGATACTTGTGACTGCAAATATATATCTGGTATGATCCAACAGTGATGACTCTCTAGCATCCGATCTGCTACCTTGGGTGTTGTTGAAGACTATGATCCATCACACAAGTTTTCTCAGTTTGGATCAGATTGCATACATTTCAGGTTGTTCCTTATCAACATTAATCTGCAGTATATATATATATATAT
>MU226255.1:1614560-1632308 GCA_018584345.1 Thuja plicata
ATTTCATTTATTAATATTCCCCTAAACCCCAACCTAACCTATCTCAACCACTTCTACCATGGGTTCTAACCCTTCTCAACCCATTCACCCATGCTAATCTAATCCTAATCCTAAATTCTACTCTAACGCACCTCCTAATGTTGTCACATTCCATTAAGGAATACTTAACAACTCCACCCACTTGAGAAAGTCCACTTTCTCAAGCTGGACTTTCTTAAAGTCCATATTCTCTTACATCCTCCCTTCCCTCTTTAAAGCCTTCATTAATGCCTTCATTAATATGAAGACCTTAAGCCTATGTCTCTCCCATGCCTTATTAATGCCTTGGGCATTAATGGCTCTTACATATTCATTTATGAGCCTCCAAATTCATAAATGAACTTTGTCTCCCCCCTCTCTCTCCCATTCTTCTATAAATAGAAGCTTGTTTTGAGAGCAAATAAGCCTTCACCTTAGATCAAAATTACATTGTTATGTTGTTAGATTCACTCTAGACTCACATTTCATCCATTTTAGCTTGCTAGTTTATTGTTTTCATTTCATGTTTTAAAGCTAGAATACTTGTTTTTCATGTCTTTTAGCTTGTTTTTAAATACAAATCCTTCATGGTAGGTTGTATTCGTCACTGATTTGTAGCATATTCTGAGGGTTGATATGTTACTAATTACACTCCTCCTAGTTAGCAGGCAATAGGTCGATATTAGTGGTTATGGATGTTTTATCTAACCTTTCAAGCCAATGCAATGACGTATTGAGTGTTTGTGTCATTTTCAACAGGTACCCATTTACACACACACACTATTGGTTTGATTTTCTTTGTGGATCAGGGATCCTCAACAAATCTTCATTGTACTATGAGTTGTCACTATTTTTCTGATTGATTGATCTATTTTATTGTTGGGTTTTTTTCACCTCCTTAAGGGAGGTTTTTCCAGGGTATATTGGTGTTGTTTATGTCAGTTTCTTAAATCACTAGTTGTGTTAATTGTTTATCTAATTAGCTTAATCTACTCACTGTTTGATCTGATTATTTGAGAAGTTATCAGATTAAGTATTTGCTCTCAGATTTGTTAGATCTGATCCTAAATTTAACATGGTTTACATGTTCTACATTATGCATAGCTTGCATCCTTTGGAGTGGTGGAATAATATAGATTTATGAAAGGCTAGTAAATAAATCTTGATTTGCTTGTTGAATGAAAAATGCAGAGTTCTATTATTGATATTATAATCAATTTTTTTGATGGAGTTATGACATGTTGCAAGTTTTCCAGTACCAATTTGCACCCAAATAGTACTTGGCACAATCTTAGTATTTAGAAAATTTGAAACTATTCTGGAGTTCTAACAAACTAGTAAGCATATATTACTTCACATCCCGAACCCAATTGGTAAAATTATCTTTTTTGACACGGCTGAAGATGCAGTTAATGCTTATGATATAGCTTCCAGGTCCATGAAAATAGTTGAAGTAAACACAAATTTTGACCACAAAGCTTCTTATATCTCTAGTGACTCCGCTCATGCAATCCGTAGTTTTCATCCTTTAAAGACCACTTTGCCTAATCACATTAGGAGTGACTACCTTACTCCATTATCTAACAATGCTACTTGCACAATGCCAACCAACTTTTCTGAGCCACTTGCATCAAATGTATTCAATCGAGAACTCAAACATGATGGTACAAATAATACTTATCCACATACATATTTACTCAATAAGATAGTTTAAGAATACATTTCAATCTTAGATTCGAGTAATAAAAACAAAGAAAATGACAAGACTGATGCAAACCATATCACTACTCAATACATGTTCGGTACAAACATCTCTCTATGCAATGCTAGTGACCGTGTATCTAAACTTTCAACTGTAGTCAAGTAGACAACTTGACTGACACACAACCAGACTATCTACAAATGAATGAATTCACTGGTATGAACTGTAGGACCATCTCATGTTAGCATGTTTTATTTAAAGCAATTAACTGTGTTGGTAAACATATTTGTCACTGTGATTGTTTTCCTGAAACTGACCCTATTTGCCCTGTGAGTAGTGACAACAAAGCCAAAAGTTGGAGAGATTGCAATAAGATCAAATCAAATTACAATCTTCCTTTGCATTTGAGAGAGACCTCTCCCTCGTATAATTGGGGTATTTGGTATTTTTGTGTACTTTTAACCAAAATGTACAAAAAAGAGAAAACATTAAACTAAAAGAGATTGAATAATACTAAAAGAGAATGAATAATAGAAACCCTATGGGAGACATACAAATACCAATAGGATTTCACAACTAATAACAATTACAAAGGGGTTTTAGCACACAATGCAATGATGACAAAAGAAGCACAATAGACCTCAACATACAAAGAGATAAGTTATGCTAGCACATCTAGATCAAGATAAGATGAGACAAATGTGTTTCATTACATCAATTACATAAATTATTATTGATTCACATAGATGCATAAAGTGATCACTAATTTAACATACAAAAAATAGCAACCATAACTTAAAAGAATTATCTTTACGAGAATATACAATCTCAAGCCCTTTTGTACATAACGTGAAGCTAAAAGTCATTACAAATTTCTCTGGAATTTCTCCTTGCTTCCCATTTTCCCCCAAAAGTCCCCCCTTTTACATTGCAAAAGACTTGTATTTATAGACTCTCTTTGATAACTAACTGATAACCACTTAGAATAACTACTCAAGAAAATCAGTTAGAATAACTACCTAGGTAAGTCACTTAGGATAACTACCTTAAGGGTCACTTCTAATAACTATCTCTTTGAAGTCAAATTAGGATTTACCTAACTTTTATAAAAATAATTCTAAAATCTAACTTTTAGTTATAATAAACTTGACATAAGTCACTTTCTACAAAGAGGCAATTTGAGGCCTATAACTTTTAAGGTAGAATTTACATTGCCTTTTATTTTTTGGAAACAAGGCCCATTTTCAAACTTTCAATTATAGTAGGTGACATTAGTCACTTCTTTTACAAAAATACAAGTTCAAATTTGTAACTTTGATGAAAACCAAGTCATGAGTTATGCTGAGGTACTTGTCCATCTTTGTATGCTCTAACCTTACTTGAAAAGTAGCAAACATCTTCCATTGTCACCTTGCATATTTTTCAATTGTCTTTGGAAAGTTTTGACATCATTGAATTTCCTATATGTCGCTTATGTTTGCATGGAATCCATTTGACACAATATGGAATATGGAAATTTGGTCATCTTGGTCATATGGTTAGCCCGTGTCCATCAACTCTTTGTACTTGATAAAAATGCAAGTATCCATATCTCAAAGAATCCTAGAAAATGTGCGAGGCATGAGGTGATCATTATAATGTCTTGTCATCAATTTTTTAAAATTCAATAATGTGGACACCCGCGTGCATGTAGAAGTCAACATTTGCATTTGATATGACTTCTTCCCTTATGACCAATAGCATGATTTTTATGTTTGTATGTTATTAGTGTTTCTCTTAGAATAGATTCATCAACATCCTTAAAATTCATAAGTCTATCAACAATAATCCTTATTCGTATTTTCTCATTCCATCTAAAGCATCATTAATGGCAATTTCTGCTCACAACTAGCATTTCTTAGAAAATCTTGCTTCTAATGCGTTTTGAACAACTACATTCTAGAAAATCTTGCAATCATTGCATTTCATAAGATGACATATCCTTGAAACATGTTGTCAAATAATGTGCTGAATTTTCTCTAACTCCACATTTTGAATGCATGTCTACTTGACCATTTCCATCAATAATATCCCAAAACAATCTCCTTGTTAATATACTTCGATGCCTGAAGGATGTGAACAAAGGTGGACGAATTGGTTTTATACCGGCCAAGCACATTTGCTCCAAAGTTCTTAATTGATGGAAATAAAGGATTTCAGATAAAGAATTGGGTTGTGTACCTGAATTGCATTTGTTTGAAAGTTTCTAAATGGTTGTTCTGTAAGTCATTTATGTCCCAAATTAATGCTTTGAAGAATGTTTATAACCTGTTGCAGAGCTTACACGCAGGCTTGGAAGACACTACAAAGGTGGTAGAATCCTGATTTGCATCTACCAATTGCATTTGCTTACAAAGAATTAACTGCAATGATTGGGTTTCTTAAAACATCATTTCTTTGAGGCAAATGTTCCCCTTATGTTTATTGGTGAGAGCTTATAACTCTTTTGTAACCGTTTAACTTTCATCAACTTTCCTAAGTTGGTGAAAATAATTTGCTTATGTTTGTCATGTTGGCAAAGTGCCTTACACTAACTCACTGATAGCAAACTTTGATGGAAGACTTAAATGATTCCTTATCAGCAATTTGGACTACTTGGACATCTCATGCGAAGTAGCCAATTATAGTAACTTACCATGGAATGCATCGACAAACTTGGTCAAGTGTATAATAACAATTAATTCTTCATATTTCTAATGCATCCGAGTTTTTGAAAACTAAAACAAACCTCCCATAAATTTGAGCTGAGTGTACTGACCATTTTAGCAACTTGTCCAACTTAGAGAAATGACCAGACAATAATAAAAACTAGATAATAAAATCAAAATTTCAATTTTCCCTCTAAAAGCCTAAAAGGTACTTAAAATAAAATAAAATTTAAATGTAAAATAAAAAGAGAAATCGAAAAGTCATTTGAATTTTTAAATGTAAAACAAAAAATAAAAAAAACATAAATAAAATTTATTTATGTCTAAGAGAACATAGGGAAATTAATTTAATTGATTAATTCCCTAGAAAGAATATTAGATATTAATTGAATAATTATTAAATTATTTAATCAAACATGCCAAAGTGACAAAAAATGTGACAGATGACCAAGATAAAGTGACAAAATGACAAATAAATCAGAATACACTAAAATGACTTAAAATGACAAAAAATGAACAAAAATGCACAAAATTGACAAATGACATAGAAGACGACTAAAAAAGGTAGTTAGGGGCTTTGACCATTTTTTAGGTGTCTACATTTTTCCCCAATGTGATTCTGAACGTTGTTTCAAAGAAAAATCACATTAAAAAGGAGACTCAAACATAAAAAGCCATGAAGGTGCCCCTTCAAAAATTGGGTGAAAAACTGAAAGAAGAGACCAAAATTTTCAAAAAATGACACAAGGAACGCAAGGCCAAAACAAGATTGACCGAATGGAAACAAGACTAACTAAGAAAGGACACAAGCCAAGCGAAAAGAAAACAAAGCTAACATGAAAAACACGAGACAAAAACAAAGTAAAAAAAATCCTTGCTCTTCTTTATTAGTGCACTATTTGTCTTTTGAGAGCTTTTTGATATAGCAAATTAGATGCGTTGCATTGTGACATATATGAAGTCAGAGTGATCATGTGATCCCTTTTACATGAGATCAGATATAATTCAAACAAATAATGCCTCAATCCACCCTAAATCATATGTACATCATGGGTCAAGGTACATGCTCGAAAATTTCATGAGAACATCCCACAAACATAACAAAAATCCAAAAAATAAAAGACCATGGACCATCCTGACCATTCTCGTCACTCAATGGTATTCTTGAGTATCATATGAACATGGTGAAAGATAAAATTGAATGATTGATAAGACAAAGTAAATAACAGACCACAAACCATCCTGGCCACACTCATCACTCGATGATATTTTTGAGTAGCATAGGAACATGCTATCAAAATGATATTAATGAAAGATAAGACTTACTAAACCAAACAAGCCAACAAACAGTCAGATCTAATTGTCAAAGTTGATAGCTTAATAATAATGATGATACTGATGATTGATGTCCATGGTTTCAGGAAGAATACATCCTGTATAAGAAACCTGATAAATAATGACAATGTCTGGTTTTGAGAAGGACACATCCCACATAAGACAAAATGACAATTGACAAATGAAAAAAGATAGGATACTGATGACCAATTGATGACGACAAGTTTGATCAAACTAATTGCTAACATGATTGGGTAGGTTTATCTATTGATGCATGATTCGTGAAGCGCAGGGTTCTACATCTCCTAATTATGTTTGTTGAAATGTCTATCTTGTCGTAGAGGACAATTTATTGAAAACGAAAAATGAAATGAAAGCGAAAATAAAATTGGTGCTGAAAATCGACACTTTATTGCTTTGGATTTTTAATATTTTTTGTTCTTTTTTCAAGACTTTTTATATTTTTTAGAATTTTTCAGGACATTAAGCTATTTATATGCGGCACCCTTTAATACGTTAACAAAAAGTAATTTCATTTGCTAATCATGTTTTGAGAATTGTCCCTAGCTCCAAAATCTATGCTGCATGCAAAGACCAAATACTAGGGTTGCTAACATGCATTACATTGGATGCAAAAAAGTGATGACGCTTAAACATTGACTAGCCACAAGCCACAAAAAGGGATGCAAAAAAGGGATGGCACTTAACATTGACCAACCACATGCCACAAAAGGACAACCATGACAAATGAATAGATGGCGTGAATGATAGGTCTATGTGTAAGGATCAGGCAACAAACAAATGAAAGGTAGGCAATAGAATGGATGAAGGTCGTATAATTACATTGCCAAGCCATATAGAGTAAATATAGATAATAGATTTGTGACCACTACACGTGGCGCTTGTTTGCTAGGTTTTCACTATAGGGCAAATTTATTTATCTTTATTATTATTTTTGTCGCCAAGGCCCCTGTTGCTAGGTTTTCATCAAGGCGGTCTTTTTTTTAATGTAGTATTTTCAGAGGTGTATGCTATTGATAGGGCTTGACAATGCTTCTCCCTCTAGTGTTGCCGACTAATATGCCCCAGACTCATATGCTATAGTGACTACAAAGGGGCCCAACCAATTTACTTCAAATTTATCGGGTTTGTTTCTGTTTCACCGATTCTTGGGTTTAGCACGAAGGATCAATCTCCAACCTCCAATTTCCCCTCTCTGAATTTCTGATTGTAATGTCATTTAAGTTTGTTCTGATATGCTTGCAAATGAGATAGTGCAACTTGTCACTTCTCATGTAACATATCTAGCTCATGTAATCTGGATACTTTATAATCTTCTTCATCGATCAAGTGACGCAAATAGGCTCTCAATGATGGTATTTCATCTTCAACATGGAGTATCGCTTTTGCATCGTAGATTAATGAATAAGGAGCAACTCCTGTAGGATCTGTAGGAGTACAAATGTTGGTGTGATACGGCCAAAATGATGGATTGGATTGTACATTCCAATCACAAATAGCATCATTAACAATCTTTTTGAGGATTTTGATTATTGTTTTATTAAACGCCTCAGCTTTACTATTACCGCGTGTATAATATATTGAAGAGAACCATTGCTAGGTATGAAATTTTTCATAAAGTTCTTTCACAACTTGATTTTTGAATGGCAGCCCGTGATTTGTAACAATGGCCAAAGGTATCCCATATCTGCATATAATGTAGTTCAAAATAAACTTTACAAATTTCTTGCCTGTGATATACGTCATAGGGATAGCTTCTATCCACTTTCTGAAATATTTTGTTGTTGTAATTATGTACTCATGGCCATTTGTTGAAGTAGGATGAATTTTTCCAATAAGATCTAGATCCCATTGAGAAAAGGGCCATGGGGATATAACACGTTGAAGTTCTCGGGCTGGTGCGTGAATTAAATCCCCATGCATTTGACATCTATAACATTTCTTGTGAAATTGTGGGCATCCTGTTCCATGGTCGCCCAATAATATCTATCTCTAATGAGTTTCTTTGCGAGATTCATACCATTGAAGTGCCCCCCACATATACTATCGTGCAACTCGCATAATATAGTTTGTGCCTCTTCCAAATCGAGACGCCTGAGAAGAGTTAGGTCAAAGGAACGTCTATAAAGGGTGTCACCGATAACATATCTAGAGGCTTGCCAGATAAAGGATCAATGTTGACTGGTAGAAAGGTCAGGGGTAAGGTTTGGGTGGTTAGGTAATCATATATGGGTTGATAACAAGGAGAATCTGGAACAACAATTTTGCACACAAGCTTAGATTGGTGACTTTCAAAGGCTACAACAAGCAACTGTTCCACCAAGAATTCATATCTCTTCGTATTTTTTCGCCTGCAAAGCATCAACACAATATCAGCCATTGCATCCGCTGGTTTATTTTGAAGCCTCAACACTTGATTGAATGTGATGGTGTCAAAATTATCCTTGAGAGTATCAACCAAATTCTTATAGGGGACATGTTTCTCATCTTTTGTTTCATAGTCATCATTTACTTGGCGAATGACCAATAAGGAGTCACCACAAACTTGAAGATATTTGATATTCCATTTTATTACAATACTTAGTCCTACGATCAAGGCCTCATACTCAACAATGTTGTTTATACAATCAAAGTTTATTTTGTAGGACTTTGGGATTACATCTCCTTGTGGTGTAACAAAAATAATACCAGCTTCAGAACCATTTCTGGTGTGTGATCCATCAAAGAAGAGATCCCATTAATTGAATTATGTGATTGAGAAGAATGCCTCATCTAGAAAATATGACAATAAGGGGTGATCATCTAGAATTGGTGCATCAATGAGTTGATCGAATATGACTTGACCTTTATTGCTTTTCTATCTATGTATTCAATATCAAACTCACGGAGAATCATTAACCACTTAGCTACACGCCCTGTGAGATTTTCCTTACCAAGAAGATATTTCAATGGATCCATTCTCGCCACTAGGAATATCTTATGATTCAATATGTAATGTCTAAGAATTTGAGTGACAAAGATAACTTCTAGGCATCCACGTTCAATAGGAAATTTATTTAATTCATATCCAACAAGCATCCGACTAATATAATACATCGCCATCTCTTTTCCTTCTTAATTATGTTGTGGCAAGAGAACTCCCAATTCTGTGGCAGTTGCTGAGATGTATAAAATGATCAGTTTTCCTTCAATGAGTGCCATCAGTGCGAGTGGTGATAGTAGATATTCGTTTAGTTTCTCAAATTCCTGTTTACATTGTTCATTCCCTTTTAAAGTGACACCTTTATGAAGAAAATGCTAGCATGGATGAAATTTATCAACCAATTCGGCAATGAATTTTCTAATTAACTATGAATTTTCTAATTGACTATAGTTTCCCTTGTAGACTTCTTAGCTGCCTTAGATTAGTAGGTGGAGGCATTTCTATTATATCTTTGGCGTTAGCAGGATCCATTTTGATGCAACAATGATAAGTAATATATCCAAGGAGTTTTCCTAACACGACCCCAAATATGCACTTCTTAGGATTCAACAGAAGCTCATATTTCTCCATTCTAGTAAAGATCATATCTAGGATGTTCAGATGACTATCTCGTGTAACTGATTTGCATAGAAGGCCATCCACATAATCTTCCATTTGTTTTTGCATGAAATCATGAATGATTTTTGTCATTTCTCTTTGATATGTTTCTCTAACATTTTTGAGGCCGAAAGGCATTACATTCCAATAGTAAGTTGTCATGTACAAGTGAATGTTGTTTTGTGCTAATCTTTAGGGGCTATTCTAATTTGATTATACTCGAATATCTATCCATTAATGAAAACATTTCATAGCTAGTTGTTAAATCCACTATGACATCAATATTAGGCATAGGAAAGTCATCTTTTGGACATGCCCTATTCAAATATTTGAAGTCGGTGCATATTCTAAACCCCCCAGTGGGCTTACTCACTGGGACTAAATTTGAGATCCAATGTGCATAGTCAATTGGTCTGATAAACCCTACTTTTGGATTCTCATCTACTCCTATATTAATCTCTTATGTCTCTTCTACAAATAACATATACTTTTCTTGATATGTTGGGGGTACATCTAGTATTCCATCCTTGGGTGCCTCAGAGAGGTTTTCACCCCCATATATGTCCTTTCTTTTTATTCTTGTTTTATGGTCTAAAGGAACCTTTTAGTTTTCACCAGAAGACCTATCTTTTTGTCTTTCTTTTTCTCATTTTTATTTTTATTTTCATTTTTGCGACTTGAAGACAGAGTTGACTCCCCAAAATATTCCATGGAATTCAAATCCACAACGACTCACACTTTGTGATCACCCATTGGTATTCCTTCTCTCAACTCAAAGAATTCAGCTATAGCCTCATCATTTTCAAAGTAATCCAAATTTGGTGGTCCTTGTTGGTCCCAATCTATCAATTGAGGGTATACTAGGGGCATGTTATCATCAACATGATGTAGTTCTTGGGTGACAGGTGTAAAAGATAGGAAAAAGGTAGTCAGATCCCAAAAGGTCTTGATCCAGGCTCGAGGACATGTTCTTGCGGGAGTGGGGGTTGGGTTTATATGTTTGTCTTCTAAAGGTAAGTAGTCCATATTAGTAAAGACATTGTCTAGGGCACACGACTCAGAAGAATAGGAATCCCATTCCCATTCCCTTATGATTAGGTTGCTTTTTTGGCACAATAGGTTCTATGACACCTTGTTTCTGTGCGTCAAGGCCATTGTGTCCATCATATCATTTCTTTTTCATTATCTTGAACCCTTGTCCATATTGTTCAATGGGTAACTGCACAAGGGGTTTCTCTTCTTCATCTTTATAGATCCACTCATAGACATCTTCTTCAATTCTTTCCTTGCTTAGATCTCCCCATTTGGAAAATATAGCCAGGGAATAGCATTGAATAACAACCTTAGACTCCTTCTGCAAGTGGCATGGTTTTCCATAAGATTTTGGAGGAGGTAGGTTCCCAATGTGAAATTTTTGTGCCATAATGTATTCTCCGCACCCCCAATCTTCAACCTTGAATTTTCCTTTCAATAAGATCATAGGGTCCACATATTTAGATGAACTAGAAGATGGCGCTTTTGAGTTTACATGCACTTGTTTCTCAGGAATAATTCTTAGATTAGTGAAATATTGAAAGGAATTAGGGTCACTAGGAATAGTAACCTCCATGCCATTGTATGGGTACTTTAGGCACTGATGGTATGTAGATGGAGCTGCTTTCATCACATGTACCCAGGGGCAACCAAGATTCATTTTGTAAGGAAAATCTTGGTCTAGCACTTGTAGCAGAGTGTTTTATATAGCATACCAACTTGGATAGGTAAATAAATGACTCCTTTAGAAGGTCATTTGGGTCTATGAGGTCTGTGTTGGGTATTCTGTTGAATGATATTTGTCACTGGATTTGATCATGGAGGCTGATTGGTATATTGAGTATTTGACACAGGAGGGGCTGGAAAACTAATCTTAGCTTAGGCATTACTAACAGTTCTTGCGTCAACTACTCCATCATTGGTAACATTCTTATTTTCCAAACAAAATTTATTCTTTTCATTCAACCCACCTTATCTGTTGTTGTTACCTCTGTATATCTTAATGACACCCTTTTTAATGAGAGCACTTTGAATGTTCTTCCCCTTTTTGATGAGTTTATCCATAGTGCTAGGAATTTTGATCTTTAACTCGTACATTAATTTTGGAACAAGACTCTCAATAAATAAATTAATCTATTGTTCCTTGGGGATATCAAAAGGACATTGACTAAAAAGGTTTCACCATCATTGTAAGATTGTGATGAAAGGCTCACCAATTTTCTATTTCGTAGTGCATAAATCCTTATTCATGGTGATCTCATTAGTGATATTGATGGTGAAGTGTGTAATAAATTTCCTAGCCAATTTTTCCAAGATCTAATATTTCTAGGTAGATATGTATACCATTAGAGGGCTTCTCCAATGAGACTCCTTAGGAAAAGACACATAAGATAAGTGTCATCATAGGAAACCTCTAGACATGATGCATAAAATTATCTGATATGATCCTTGTGGTTTCCCTTTCTTTTGTACTTCTCAAATTTGGGCACTTTAAACTTTGGCGAGAATAAAGGCATATATAAATATTTAGCAAAGGGATTCAGACACAAATCTTTCTCTGAATATCCCTTCTTAGTGTCCTTATTTTTCAATGCCTCAAATTTTCATGTCAATTCCTTGACCTATTCTATTAGCTCATCGGAAGGTGGTGGTTTTGTGAGGTCATCATTCATGTTTAGATTACCCCTTTGCTGATAGATCGTGCCCCTAAATGGATTTTGATCATGGTGGTCTAAAAAAATATCCTTGGTGAATAAGTGGGTGATGAGCTCTGAGATTGATCACCTTGATATTGATTTGGGTGAGGGAATTGATATTGCGGCCCAGGATGAGTTCATTGCCCAATTTGCGAATATATTTTATATGTAGGAAAATGTGTCATTAAAGGATCATATTGATGATGGTGTGATTTATGTTGGACATTGGGTTGAGAAAATGATTAAGATTGTGGTCCTCCTCGTTGATGTTGCATGGTTGGTGGGAATTTTTCTTGATAGGAATCATATTGATTGTGTGTCGCTTGAGGTTGTTGGGTAAATGGATTTCGTCATGCCGCTTGATGTGATTCTCCAACATAGGGAAGGACATCATGTTGTTGATATTGATATTGAGGCCCTGTATGATGATGCTTCGGGGGTATTGAGATGCATTTTATCTCTCCTTTCATTTTATTTCCATAATTTGATTCTCCAAGGGATTCATCACAAATCACATATCAATGATTCTTTTTATCTTTATTTTTTTTGGGTACCTTACCTAAATTTAATTGGGGTCTGCCAGAGGGAATACTTGTCACCACATTTGAAAATGATACTTTTGGTCCATGTATACACAATTTGGCTTAAGTCTGATTTTATCCTTCTAGAGGCACATTCAAAGGGTATGATGTGAAAAGAGGGAGACTATGCTGGACAATAATATTTGAATATAGGAGGCATGGAGTGAATAACTGTAGTGAATTGATTTTGTTCCATTGGTTTTTGATTTATTTGGGGAAACTTTCATGAGTCGGTATTAGGATCCCAAAAGGTCTCAATCCTAGCTTGAGAATTTTCTTTAGATCCAAATGTCATTGCATGGGTATTTGTATGGGAAATTTTTTGATATGATGACGATGTTGGATTAATGAAATGATTGAAGGTAGTGTTTGAGGTCAAGTTTTTATATGTTTCTCTTGTGACCTTTCGTCATGGAAGGGGTTCTTAATTTTTTTGTGGGCCAGGTTTAGTATGTGCTAGATATTGTTTTTACGATGTTGTGATTGACCCTCATTCCATCTAGATCTAAGCTCAAAACCTGATTCTATTTTTTCATGAAGGAAAAGGGCATATGCAAAAGGGTCACTAAACACCAATGTGTCCAAATATTTTTTAAGCTTGGGTTGGCTCATGAATTTGTCCATTAAAGGATTATTTCCTCCTAATAATGATTCTAAGTTTGAGGATGATGGATATTTAAGGAGAGTATGGGAATGATGCAGAGCATCCTCCTATGATGCAAATCATCCTACAACTTCACACAAGTCCTACTCAGTAAGGACAAACTTCTTCAATTCCTTAGTGAGATACAACTTCTCACATCATGCCCGTATCCTTGGCATACCAATCCAACTAGAATCAACAACTCCAATTGACCACCTACATCCTCTAGGTCACTCAATCTCCAATCTTGACACCAATCTCAGTCTCACTCACACATAGAAAAACTCTGATTCTCTATGATTCACTGTCCTACTTATATGGACAAAACTCATTAACTAATTCTCTGATCCAATAACCCCTTAGCTTAGAGACCCCACACTTTATCCAAAGACCCATGGTCACACCTATCTCTCCACCTAACACCCTATCAACTTGGTGTTCTCTTACTACAAATAATACCTTAACTTTCAATGTCTAAAACTTTGACAATCGACCCATATCTCTATCTCTGCAACTTTAAACAAATTACCCTTGACTTGAGGCTAAAATCTCTACCAACCCCTACCAAACTCTTCAAGCACTCCTTTGGATTCTTAACACTATGGTACAATTCACTTGACCTTATTTCTTGCACTTGGTGCGGAGAAAAGTCTGCAACACAACCCTATCTCTGATATACTGTCACAAAGACAATCACAATCCTCTTTCACTGTGCCAAAGCATGTGCATCTTCTTGCATGCCACCTGCAACTCTTGGGGTAGGTAATATACACTCTTCCCCATCTCCCTGCCAAACATGAGGTTAAATAATATGTGAAACATGAAAGAAATTATATTTTATATGTCTCTGATTTCCCTAAGTGAGGGTTTGAACTGTCTATAAAGAAATTGAGATAACTATGCTAAAACTCAATGAAAATTGACACCACAAAATCCAAAACAAATTATATTCTATTCCCTAACACTGCATGCAAAGGGATCTTAAAAAACAATAACAAATGGATCAGAAATAAATGCTGCAACTATAAGTTTAACTGTCTAATATAGAAATCTGCAAGAAACTTTAGATGTTTTATTGATCATAACTTGACACATTTGATTCTAGCCTTTCATCGGGCTTTCTAATCCTTTATAGACTAATACAACCAGTTAAAAATGTCACCCAACCACTAACCACCTTAAATTGACTCCAAAACTACTTTTAAACAGTCTAATATACTATTTTTGAATTGTCAAGTTGAACTTTAGATGTTTTATTGATCATAACTTAATACATTTGATTCTAGCCTTTCATCAGGCTTCCCCAACCTTTAATAGACCAATACAACTAGTTAAATCCGATACCCAACCACTAACCACCTTGAACCGACTCCAAAACTACTTTTAGTCAGTCTAATATACTATTTTTGAGTTGTCAAGTTGTCAACTCGACAACTTATGAAATCTTAAACTTAAATTGTTTCTCCTTTTACATTCAAAGGGAAAATATGTGACCTTATAAACATAAATTATTATTAAATCCTTAACTACCCATTAAACCCTTACAATTAGCCCTTGAGGCCATATTAGCCATATTGGCAACTTTGAATACATTGACACAAAATAAACTTAAATGGCTCTATTGGCCATGACTACATCACAAAAATGACCTCATAGGTCTTATTAGTCTTCATGTACCCTTGGCTCACCATGTGACCCCCATTGTGTTGCACTGGTCCTCAGGTGCTCCTACACCATACTCCCCACCTTTTAAATGCTTCCAAGTCCCTTGGAAGTACCCATTATAAAAAGAATTAGAAAACACAAAAACTTCATCTTGACCCTTGGCTTGAATTGGTCCTCTTGGTTCCAATGCATCCTTGCTTGGATCGGCTTTTCATTGACCTCCCTCATATTCACCTTTGGCTTGCCATTCCTTGGAAATGTGAACACTTCATGCTGATGCTCACTGTCAAACATCAACCATACCATCATAACTTGATCCTTTACTGCCGCATCCATCTGAAACCTCATCAAATGCACCTCCCAAAGAAAACCATCTGCCTTGGTAACAACAACCAACCATACCTCCATGTCCGAAGTATACACCAACTCTCGAACCTCCTCATGGCCCATCAACTCAACCTTAGCCTCTTCTACTGAGACCAAATCCGACTCCACAATCTGAAATCTTCTACATGCCATTCCTCTTGGCATCCCAAGTCATCACTTAACTTTAAGGTTGCACCACGAGCCTCCTCATTTTCTATCATAGGTGTACCTTGCATAGTACCCCTCTCTTCCTTCAAAGGAAACAACATAGTCCCAATCATAAATCCTATAACACACTCCAACCCTCCTTGGATGTCCTCATCAACTTCTGTGCCTTCTACATCTGTCTCACCACCTAGAACCCCTTCATCCTTAAGTTCCTCACCTTCTTCTTTCTACACCTTGTGCTCTTGTCCATACAATGGACATATTTCCTCTTCATCTTCATCATCTATCTGCTGCACACATTCCACTTTGTCATCTTCAATCTTTGAAGTATCTTCCATCTTTGTTTCATCTTCATCTTCACGTGTTCCTCATGCCTTAGGAACTCTCCTTCTGCCCATCAAACCTATCATCAAACCTATAATCACCACCTGCATTGGTATGTCAACCCCCTGAAATGGAGTCATCAAATACTTTTCCCCATCATTGTTAATAGTATATGTATTCTGCCAGCCATCATGTAATGCATGTCTATCAAATTGCCAAACTCTACCCAAAGTCAAATGACAATCCTTCAAAGGAATAACATCACAAAGTATAGTATCACAATATGAACCAATTTGGAAATCAAAAGATTATTGTTCTCTAACATCAACATATTGACCATCATTGATCCAATATTGTATTTAGGGTGTTTCATGAGGTATTGTTGGCAAGTTCAACTTTTCAACGACCACTACGTAGACTATATTTTCAAAGGAACCACTACCAACAACAACCTTACATATCTTACCTTTGCATTTGCATCTTGTCTGGAATATAGAGTTCCATTGAGTCATTAGTTCATCTTCTTCCATCATGGCTTCACTTCCCATTTCTCAATATTGAATCTCTGAACTGCAAGAACCTACTTCCTTGCTCTGATACCAAGCATCCTCTTATGATGCAAAGCATCCTACAACTTCACACAAGTACTACTCACTAAGGACAAATTTTTTCATTTCCTTAATGATATACAACTTCTCACATCATGCACATACCAATCAAACTAGAATCAAAAAATCCAATTGACCACCTACCTCCTCTAGGTCACTCAATCTCCAATCTTGACACCAATCTCGGTCTCTCACACATAAACAACCTCTGATTCACTGTCCTACTTACATGGACAAAAATCATTAACTAATTTTATGATCTAACAACCCCTTACCTTAGAGACTCCACACTTTATCCAAATACCCTTGCCCACACCTATCTCTCCACCAAACACCCTATCAACTTGGCTTTCTCTTACTATGAACAATACCTTAACTTTCACTATCTAACACTTTGACAGTCCACCCATATCTCTACAACTTTAAAAAAACTACCCTTGAATCGAGGCTCAAAATCTCTACCAACTCCTACAAAAATATTCAAGCACTCCTTTGGCTTCTTAACACTTTGCTACAATTTACTTGACCTTATTCTGTTGGTGCTCAAAAACGCTGGACCATTTTTGGGCAATTGACAGGCACACAAGTGCCTCTGTAATTTTGATTCGATCGAGCCAAGGCTGGTAGGCCTGAATCAAAAGTACTTTCAAACTGCACAAATACATGCACAACAAAAGCAAATCCTTCCAAAGGGGTTAACAATCCTTCGAAGGAAAATAAACCTAAAAATCCTAATCGTCAGATAGCTTGAAACTTAATCTAAAGCTTTAAAATAATGTTAAACCTAATTGAATACTTTGTAAAGGATAAATCAGATATGTATGCAAATTACAGAAAGAACAAATGACAATTTCAAATGACAAATAGACCAGTGCCTGATACCGAATCGGGAATAGAGTCAGTTATATCAATCTTACGTATAGACGGAGACGATTTTAAGGTAACTCACTCCTATAAAGTGAGACCATCGTCCTCCAGGATTCCAATTGAAACAAATATTTAAACAACTTATACAATTAGTCCTATGGTTTTTTTAACTCAAATTAAGAGCCCAAAAGGAAAAGTAACAAGTTCTCAGACTATGCTACCGATATTTGAATTGCATAAATTAATTATAAATAAAAGTATCAAATAGATAACACAGTAGGATACCCTGGTTCATAGAGTAATCCGAAAAACTAATTGAACATAAACACTATATTAACTTTAAAATATAAGCACTTATCTGATATTTGCACTTGGAAATTTGTACATAATTTCAAATCTGTAGTTTGGGAGAGAGTTTCCAATTTTTGTCGTGAATCATATATTGTAATCATTT
>MU226255.1:1637598-1662582 GCA_018584345.1 Thuja plicata
AAAAGTATGTAACATGACTTGGATCAACTTCCTCAATGATATAAGTAAACCTTGGTTCCCTATCAATCCTCACAATCCTGTCATTAACTGGAATAGAAGCATAAGATAAATCTAATTGGACATTACCGCCTACCAAGTTAGACCATTGTCTAGATAATAACATTCCGTAACTAGGTGGTACTTCTACAACAGTGATATCAATATTATAAGATTTTTCAGGACAAGAAGGAAACTTGAATTCAACATTTTTCATTATTCCAATGACTGGGATAGATCTATTATCCATAGCATAGCACTTGCCATAATTAGTATCTACATTCATCCCTAATTCCTTCATAACTCCATGAGGCATGATATTAATTGCTGCTCCAGAGTCTAGCATACAATTTCTTACTAATTTATTGTTTATTAACAAAGTTATAAAGAATGGATCTACTTTAGTAGCATCTTCATTAACCGAAGTTCCTAAGTAAATAATTGGTAATTCTTCATTATCCTTTTGTTCCTTTGAATCCTTTTTAACAACATCATTTATTATTTTGAGCATTTCATTCCTGCAATCAGTTAATTTCATCATTTCCATTAGAGGGACAAAAAGTTTTAGCTGAGACAATGCTTGAGACATAAATGAAGCACAGTTAGAAATTTGCTTATCCATTGGTTTGCTTATCTTTAGTGTTGAATCAACTCGCCTTTTAGGGAGTTCCACTTTTCCACCCTTTGCATCACTATTCTTGTTTGAAGCTTTCAATATTCCCATTGCTTGTTCTTGGTCTAAATTTATAGCTCTGTTCCTCAAATGATAGTTGCTACGAACCTTTTCCAATGCTGCCACAGTATATGCTTCTCTTTCCTCTCTAGTTGACCTTCTTATTTCTGGATTCTCATCATTATCTGAAAATATTTGCTGCTCTTGATCATATCTCAACTTCCTCTGATCCTCATTTGACATATAATCTTCTTCAAAATCATCACTATCTGCCGCCCAAAATGGGTTGGATGATGTTGCATTTATCATGGGTGGATCCTCATCTCTCTGAACATTCTCTTCTAAAATTTTGTGAGCTATTAGACATCCCTCTTGTGAATGAGGTAATCTGCATACATCACACCAGAGTTCGCCTTCTATGAAGTGGTTATTTCTCTTAAGTGGATCAGGAGTTTCTATCTGCCTTTTTAAAGGCTTTTCATCTTTCCATTCTGTATGATAAGGTATGTCCTACAATCTATATCTGTCATTCCTGTTGAAATTTCTGTCATGCCTTCCTGCTTGAAAGTGACTTTTGTTTGGTTGCAAATTCTTCATTAAACTTACTAATTCGTCCATCTTATCACTTTCACTGCTCTTTTTCAGGATTTCAGGATTGAATAGTTTAGGATCATTTCTTTTATCAATTCTTCTGGCAGCTATTCTATTGTTTTCAATATTCAATGCTATTTTGAAAGCCTATTGTAAAGTTGTCGGGTTATGAGACCTTATCTCGTAATTCATCTTGACATCAAAAGCTTTCAAATAAAAGGTAATTAGAAAAGGGTCAACAAGGCGAATATCTTTTGGAATCTTATTCAACACCCTGTTAAATTTTTTATTAAACTCCTTTACTGTTTCATTCACATTTTTCCTCATAGTTGTTAATTCGTGAGGTGCAAAGGATGGATCTCTGTGACCCCCAAACTCTTCAATAAATTGATCAACAAAATTTTGCCAACATGTGATTGATCTATCTGGCAAATTTCTATACCACTCAGCTTCACTATCCTTGAGTGAAAGGACTAACATTTTCATACGCACATCTTCATGAGTAATGTCAAATTCATAAACAATATTTTTGACATTAATGACATGCTATTCTGCTAATTGAGATCCATCGCCAGTAAACTTGGGAATAGCAGTCTTTAATTTATTTGGTATAGGATCAGGACAACACATTACAGTTGAAAAATCTAATGGTTTATACCTTTCATTAACTTCATGAAATCTGGCATTAGAAAGATTCCTATTATTATTATTCTGAAAATATTGATTTTGAGGAATAGGGTTACCTCTTTGCCATTGAATTTCCATATTACCATTTTGACCACTGTGAAGCTGCTGAGCCACATTCATTTGATTTAGCATCCCTCCTTGATACTGTTGATATTGTTGTTGTGCGAGGTTTCCAGGTTGCCGATTTGAATCTATAGTATAGCCATCTGGATGTATTGCATTCTGCGTTTGTTGTGCATGGAATTTCTGTGTCTGAGATCTTCCATGCTACGGATTACCATAATAGTTGTCCTTGTCCCTATGCGTAATCTTTGCTTATATTATTAACAGGAGGATTAAAAATTTGTGCTCCACCATGACTCTGTGCACAACTCTCTGTATATGTATATTGTCCTGTATTCTGAGCATAATTGTATTTATTTTCATCTTCAACATGTTGATCATGTATTTTATTTCTCCCGGCATAAATGTTTCCATTATACAAATAATTATTTCGCTGTGGATAAGCATCTTTATTTATATTCTCAAAATTAAAATGGATACCTTTATCACCTTTATCATTTTTATTATACTTGTCATTCTCGGCAAATTGATAATAATTACCCTGTTTATGACATTGCTCACCATCCTTTATTCCTCCCCTTTGCAAAAAGTTGTTCATTTTATTCCCGCTTCGGAATTCATGCATGTGAATATCTCCTCGGTCATGATCCATAATGTCTATATGCTGGTTTTTATAAATTTGCTCATTATTCAAATTCCTTTTTACATAATCCTGTGCAAATTTATGACTTCCATGTGGTTGTTTGCATTCATTAGTTTCAGCCTCATATAAATATTTATCTCTACACTTTACTCCAACGCTACTTACATGCTGGTTACTCGTGAAGTCATTTGACTGTTTATAAATATTAGGGTAATACCTATCATACATTTGTTGGTGCCCATCTTCACGCTGATCACTAAACTCATGCCTATTCTTTTCTCCAGTACTCACATGCTGATCATATATGGAATGATTTAGCTGTAATAACTCTTGCGCAAACCTGGAAGTACCATATTGCTCATTTACAAAAATGTTTGGCTGCAGGTAATTATTATTTTGATCTCCATTATCCTAACGTCCATGCTGATCAAAACGATTATGACTTTGACCTTGGCTGTGCTGGTATCCACCGTACACTCTAGCATTGTATTGATATCTCTGCTGTTTATATTGATCACGTGCATTAGTGTTTACTCCATCGTCTTGGTCTTGCTGGTCTCTATGGTGCTGGGTAGAGTGATATTCATCTAAGCCCGTATATTTATACTTTTCTATGCCTCGGTCATGATTTTTCTTTGATACCTCCCCCATATGCTGCGTTAGATCTCTACAATGTTGTGCGAGATCTCCCAAAAATTGTGTTTGCTGGTTATTCCGATGACTGTGGGTTTGATAGCATATCCCATTATTATGTACACCGTGCATACCTCCAGGCTGGCCTCCCATATCTGTAGGCTGATCACACATATCCTCATAGGGCGACGCTTGCAGATAATCTTATCCACGCTCCTTTTTATTATGATGTATATCATTATACAAATCATTTCTATTATGTTTGACTACAGCATTATTACTTCTATTATGCGCATCATTATTATACTTCTTTGGCTGGTAAAAAAATAATGTTTCATTGTTACCTTGCCTGTGCATATCATCAAACTTATTTTCATATTGGCCACAGGCATCATCATTTAGAAAACCGTGCATATTATGCTGTGCATACTCCTTATTACGCTGCGCAGACTTAGTGTATTGCTGTGCAATGCAATTTTCAACCTGTGAATATTCTTTATTATTGTTTCCTCGTACAATATTATCATAATGCTGTGCCAGATTTCCATTTGGCTGTGTACACCAATCTTGTGCATGGTCTTCGTAGCCTAGTGCACCATGTCCACGATGCTGGATTTGATTTGAGTCACTTTGTTGATCCACACCAATATGATAATGCTGTGTATGGTCCGTACTATGCGGCTTAGGCTGAATAAAGTCTATTTCATCATGATAATGATTATCATTATATTTATGTACTTCATTTTCACTGTTTTGTGCATTCCTCCTCTTATCATGTGTGATGTATAAAGTATTTGAACAGAAATTTTTGAATGGATCTTTATTATTTTGTTGGTGAGGAGGATGATACTTTGGAATTCCACTATTTTTATCAACCTTTTCTTCATTCACTGAATTCATTTTTGCAACTTTAGGGCTATCTTGTGGTGATGCAATATCCTCTCTCTGAAACCCCATCCTTTCAAAAACCTCATCTGGCTGTCGTTTAAAAGCCCTAATCATTTTTTCATCCTTCTTTTCCAAGGCGATTAAACCTTGTGTCATGATGTCCACAATTTCGTCCTCTCGAGTTCGCTCCTCGTGTTCAGATACCTCAATGTTCCTTAATCCCGGGTGTGGAAATGGATTTTTATTTTCACTTTCACCGGCAGAACTATGATGACTTGAATCGGGGAACTGCTCACAAGCAAATTATTGCTCATCTGATTCAAGTACGTACAACATCTTTGAATTTTTGTTTCTCTTTATTGGTTCTAATTCAACAAAGGTATTATTTTTCAGAGATCTCCTTCCTAACATAGGATTTTCCTGAAAATGGGTTTTAGAGTCGCCACTTCACCTTCTGTGAAGAATATATAACTGTTCTGAATCTTTCTTCTGAGTAGAGTCTTTACAACACTAACCAGAGATTCTGAAATTGACTTTCACTAATAGGTTTTCCCCAGTAGAGTAGCCAATTTGTTGGTGCTCAAAAACGCTGGACCGTTTTTGGCCAATTGACAGGCACACAAGTGCCTCTGCAAATCTGACTCGATCGAGCCAAGGCTGGTAGGCCTGAATCAAAAGTACTTTCAAACTGCACAAATACATGCACAACAAAAGCAAATCCTTCCAAAGGGGTTAACAATCCTTCAAAGGAAAATAAACCTAAAAATCCTAATCGTCAGATAGCTTGAAACTTAATCTAAAACTTTAAAATAATGTTAAACCTAATTGAATACTTTGTAAAGGAGAAATCAGATATGTATTCAAATTACAAAAAGAATAAATGACAATTTCAAATGAAAAATAGACTAGTGCCTGATACCGAATCGGGAATAGAGTCAGTTATATCAATCTTACGTATAAACGGAGACGATTTTAAGGTAACTCACTCCTGTAAAGTGAGACCATCATCCTACAGAATGCCAATTGAAACAAATATTTAAACAACTTATACAATTAGTCCTATGGTTTTTTAACTCAAATTAAGAGCCCAAAAGGAAAAGTAACAGGTTCTCAGACTATGCTACCGCTATTCGAATTGCATAAATTAATTATAAATAAAAGTATCAAATAGATAGCACAGTAGGATACCCTGGTTCACAGAATAATCTGAAAAACTAATTGAACATAAAAACTATATTAACTTTAAAATATAAGCACTTATCTGATATTTGCACTTGGAAATTTGTACATAATTTCAAATCTGTAGTTTGGGAGAGAGTTTCCAATTTTTGTCGTGAATCATATATTGTAATCATTTGAGTTTATTTTRACTCAATATTTATACATTATTCAAAGGGTTTTTTGTGAAAAGACATACCTTTTCACAAAAAYCTAATCCTAGCAACTAACCCTAAAAATACAATTAAACCATATAATGGTTTTTAAGGAAACAATTCCCGTACAATAAATTTGATTCCTATTAATCTCAGGTACTTGTGCATAATAACCCAACGTTTAATTCTTGCACAAAAACACCCAACATTAGATAATCCTTTAATAGAACCTAAAATCAAAATTATTATATTCATAATATATTAGGCTTCTATAAAGACCACCATTATTTATTTATTAATTGAAATAAATTCATGCCATACTTTATAAATGTATTTGATAAATAGTGGAGTATAAAAATTAAAATTTAATCATAAACTACCCACATTAATTATCAAAACATAGGGAATTTACTAATAAGATAATACTTAAAACATTAAATAAAAATATGACATTATGTTTAAAATTTTACCTCTATTTTCAAAACAAAACATAATACATTTATATTTATTTTTTAAAAATATATCTATTCACAAATATTACAACATAGAAATATTCTAAAAACATTAGGGTAAAGAGTTTTACAATTCACCTTGAAAAGGATGCATTTACGCTAAATCCACAAATAACATCACATAAGGTAAGTATATATTTAATAACAACCCTAAAATACATATGTTAACATGGAGGTGAGAAGTCAATGAATTACTTTTTACAAATAAATTGCAATAGTAATGTATAATCACTTGAGCCCTTTCACCCTAAAAAGAAGGAAGCACATACCTCGTATCTCAATATTAAAACTTAAGGCAAATGATAACTTTATTGCAAGATGACAACCCTAATATTATGAATGTTAAACATCAATAAAAATATTTCAAAACTTAAAAAACATAATAATCCTTTCTAATACAAATATATTCTTTTCATACTAATGATTTCATGGTAAATAATAAATAATAATCACATTAGTAAGAAACAATACATTTATGTGTTCAAACAAATTTTTACTTTTAATTTTTAAAAAAAGAATAATCTACGGTTATAAAATAAGGACATGCATACACGCCTTTTAATCATTTTAATTATCAACATAGGGAAATCATACAAAATATGAAAAATGTATACTATACTTCCCTGACGTCTCGTTCCTTTTGAACCTAAAATTTTCAGTATCAACATATTCCTTACACCTAGTGTGGGAAAAAGAGTGCAACACAACCCTATCTCTGATATACTGTCACAGAGACCGTCACAGTCCTCTTTCACCGTGCCAAAGCACGTGCATCTTCTTGCATAGCCCCCTGCAACTCTTGGGGTAGGTAATCTACACTCTTCCCCATCTCCATTCCAAACATGGGGTTAGACAATACGTGAAACAAGAAATAAATTACATTTTATATGTCTTTGATTTCCCTAAGTGAGGGTTTGAACTGTCTATAAAGAAATTGAGATAACGCTGCTAAAAATCAATAAAAATTGACACCACAAAATCCAGTATAAAGTATATTCTATGCACTAACACTGCATACAAATGGATCTTCGAAGACAATAACAAATAGATCAGAAATAAGCTTAATTGTCTAATATAGAAATCTGCAGGAAACATTAGATGTTTTATTGATCAGATTTTAATACATTTTATTCTAGCCTTTCATCGGGCTTTTAAAATTGATACCCAACCAATAACCACCTCTAACCGACTCCAAAACTACTTTTAATAAGTCTAATATACTGTTTTTGAGTTGTCAACTCGAAAACTTATGAATTCTTAAACTTAAATTGTTTCCCCTTTTACATTCAAAGGGCCAATATGTGACCTTACAAACATAAATTATTGTTAAATCCTTAACTACCCAATAAACCCTTACAATTATCTCTTGAGGCCATATTAGCCATATTGGCAACTTTGAATACATTGACACAAAATAAACTTAAATGGTTCTATTGGCCATGATTACGTCACAAAAATGACCTCATAGGTCTTATTAGTCTTCATGTACCCTTGGATCACCATGTGACCCCCAATTGTGTTCCACTCGTCCTCAGGTTCTCCTGCATCAAGGAATATTCTTGATACTTGGAAGATGACTCATGTTGAGTGTTATCAGCTAAGTTCAACATATGAAGTAAGGCCTTTATTTCATTTCTCAAGGTTGAATGTCAATGTTCTAGGGAATTGTGGATTATTCCTAATGTCAGGTTCTTGTGGTGCTGCAAATAGATCCATATGGAACCCTATACGTGATTCCTTGTTGGCAGCATAATACGGGAGTTGCGTGGGATCAAATTGAAATGCTCTTGAGTTGAAATTGTCCATGGATGGTCTTGAGGATTTTTCTTGTCTCCTAGCAACTTGGGACCTTGTTTCAACCATGAGTATGGAACTAAGGGAAAGACCTAATATGACTATAAGAGAAATATAAAATGAAACCTAAGGGAGATAATGTGTACCCTATAAATCTAAGAGGTTTTGGATAATGCAAGTCAAATGTGACCAATGGGATGATATGAGACACTAAAGGATGGTCTAACAAGATGAGGGAAAATGACAATATGGTAAGGAAAAGGTTATGACAATGTGGAGGACAAGGACCTAAATGCAAACTAATGATAAAGACAAAATGAAGGATTGAAATGAAAACTAAGGGAAAGGACCAAATGAAGGACCAAAGTTCTAAATGAAACCTAAGGTAATAAGTTAGGACAAGTGAAATGAATGAGAAAATATGGTAGGGAATAATGGACTAATGCAATTACCAAAGGGGTACTATGTGTTGGAACCCTAATTTTTTACAAAATTTAGAGTTCCAAATAATGAGAAAACCAGAGAAAACACTAGAAAATGCTTTCCTAAATTTATAATTAACAAGTGAATATGTTGTTCCATCATGTTCACCTTTCTAAAAGATGTATGTACATTCATATTTAACCCACCAAGGTAAAAAAATGATCAGTATTCGAGATATCAAAATTTAGGGTTCTATATAGTTGCATATTGCAAGTTATCCCGACTGAGTATTTTGGGAATGAATAGATTTGCATCTACAATTTTTCAATTCATACCAATTATTCCTCTAAATTTTCCCTATCTTAATATACTCCCATACCCATTTACAAAACTCCAGGACCTCATTTACTATTTTTCCCAAGCCCAATCCATTTGCAAATTATTCAGTTTATTGCTTACACAACGAAAAATTCATTAAAGTGGGCTTCCATGAACACTAATATTTCTCGTCCTGTAGAATCCCATACCAAACCAATTGATCCCAACAATTCTCTATTCTATGAGAAACCCCTATGATAATTACCAAGGCCCAAAGGTCAATTTGATATTTTTCCCTGGCCAAAACCAAATATAATTAATGTAGATTTATCATTTGCACAATGTCAAAGTCAGTTAGAGACCTACTTTTGGAATTTATATTTCTCAATTGAATGAATATCTCATCCATTAGATTGGTTCTCATATAATAATATACTCCTGTGACGGATTGCAGAGCCTTATCGATCAATTTGATATGTTTTCAAGAACAAAAGCAAAACAACCTTAAAAAGGTTTATCAGTTAAATTTCTAGACTAAATTTGCATTTTTCTTTTGGATTATTTAAATTATTTAAATAATAGAGACTTTTTCAATATATATTGAGTTGTTCAGAAGTTGAAACAAGAAAAAGATTTGAAATATTTCAGTTATTTTTAAGAATAATTTAAATGCATATACTACTGGACACACATATTATAAAGGGACATTTTAAAATATGAAGAGAATATTATGGGGTGGGCCCCTTAATTTGTTTCATAAAAGTGAGGGATAAACGATAAAGCTATTTAATATTTTCAAATGCATTACCAATATGATGCAATGTTGTGGATCCAATATTTAAGATACTTCCATTGGACAAATAATAACCATCAACAAAACATCAAAATGTCTCTCCGATGAGAGATGAGAAGGCCCTAAAATATTGGATATTTATTAATGAAAAAGAATACATTCAAAACTAAATTCTATTTATGCGTATGGATATTATAAGTTACGGGGAAATACTCAAAGTATGTGTGGGCCCCTGATTTTGAAAATTCATCAAATGATCGACAAGACATTACTAATTGGTGAATATCTCAGCGAAGTGATATGTCTCCCCGATGAGAATAAATGTTTCTCTAATCTCAGTATTGACAGTTGGTGTTACCTAGATTGTAGGTATAAAAAGGATTTATGATTTTTGTTAACAATCAAGATTTGGAACAACAAACATACGACCATCAAAGAATGTGAACTCTTTCACCAAGAATTATCAAAGGAACTATTTCATGGAGTACTGTAATCATAGGATACACCATGAATTATTTTCAAAGGCTTGAGAAACTTTTAGAGGCTTGAGAAACTTTTAGTTAACTACATGGAATATGGATGTTGGCTAGAGATACTGCCTAGAAGGTGAATTATCAGTGTATGTTTTCATTGAGGTCAAATACAAGATGCCTAAACATGGTATAAACATTCAAGATAGATTTGGAGTCCTTATTGGAAGGCATTCGAAGATTCAACTAAGTATGAGATGAAGAACAAAGTGCACTGACAAGATACAAAGAAAGGTCTAGTGAGATCTGCAGAGGAATGATTTTGTAGCATGCATCTAGGGGAAGTATAATGGACATACACAAATGCTACAAAATGAATTTGGAGGTATGATTTTGAGTTTTGCTAGAATTATGAAGATTTGACAAGTGATTTTTAGTAGTTAACACAATTATAGGCCGACATGGTGATAAATCATTGTGCGCACATTGGAAAATGTTTTTAGTGCTAATTTTAATGATAAAATTGTATAGCTGACATAGTTAGCTACATAATTCAATTTTTGTTGGAGGGAAATAAGATAATATGAGGATCTAGCTGAATTGATAAAATGTGTTACAATTTCCAAGAACGTTTTAGGGAAAGCCAACTTGTTTGATCAAATCCCATGGTGTGAACCTATATAATGGATTGATTAGGGTTTGACACGTGTGAAGATATTATTAGAGACCATTTTGATGATTGAAAATTTAGAAGAGCAGTGCGGGAGGTAGAATTTAATGTGGCCTATATAGATTTAATATTCTGATTGCAAAGAGTAGGACAACAAGGCAATCAATTTTGGTTTGTGAATCAGATCAACTTGTGAGCTTACATGGAACTGTAATCAGACATTGGGAGATGTTATTTTAGAATTTCAACAATCTGAGATCATATTAGTGATCATTTTTTGAGACACTGAGTCTTCCTTAGGGTTGTAGCCCAATGCATTTTACTTTGAGCAGTGAGCTCTAGGCAGGGAGCCTGATTGCATGTGCAATCCCCATATCTATTTGTAAGACATTATTTTTACAGGGTATTGTCTTTTTGGGTTTCATCCCCACTTGGTTTTTCCTTTAACAAGGTTTCCATGATAAAATGATTGTGTCATGGTGTGTTATGTGGACCTGATGGCTTAACTTTTTATGTTCTTGCATGTTTACTTTTCAAGTTGATTAATAGTATATGCTGCAAGTTCTCGTGAGTTTAAATGTTGTTTTAAGAAGTATTAGAATTTGTTCAATGTGTACTTCAAGTACACATGTAAGGGATCTTGTAAGAAATATCATAGACCTTGTTCAATGAGGCATTTTTAGAAAGTGTAAGAAGTTGTCATCAATGTTTTAAGAAACCTTGTTTAGGAATTTTAGGCAATTTTTGAAAAGGTGACATTTGGAAATTTTCTCACACGTGTGAGCAAATAATTAGCACTAATAGGTGCAGGAATCCAAAAATTAGTCTAATTAACCTTAGTTAATTAATGAATAGTCTTATTTGGTTGAGAGTGATGTGGGTAGGGTAGGATCTAGGTCTAGATTAAGATTAATTTAAATAAGATTTAACTTAATCATGTTTAGAAGAATAAGTCATGTGAGGGATAAATAAAATAAAATTTATTTAAAAAAGGACTATGGAGATAAGATGTATTAAATTAAATTTAATACATTAAGAATAAGTATTTAAATACCCATTAAATGAATTTATTTAATTTAAATAAATAAATAGATGAAAATATAATTTGAGAGCATTAATTAAATACAAATCTAATTAATGTAAGAGGATGATTTTAGGCATCTACAGGAATTATACCTCATCAAATTTTTGGGAGATGATGGAGGGGTTAAACCAGAATTTGGTGCCCTAGAAGAAAGAAAGTTTGCGTAGTTTGCATTATTTCTAGTCATGGTTGAGGAAGAGTGGATATGAATACATGTGTCAGTATCCACTTCAAAACAAATAGTGTCATGATATTTCTCAACTAATTGAGGTGGAACTCTAAATTTCTGATGCATTCTTATTTTTAATTTAGAGAAGTAATCATTCATAACAATGTCAAGATTCTCTCCTAGACTCTAAATGTACTCTTTGATTTGATAAATGATAGGCTTATCAACATTCCATATCACATTTCCAATAAATGGAAAGAATTTCTCAAAATAAAAGTATATGCATACAATTAGTGAGCCGAACTTCATTGTGTTTGTCTTTGATTTCCTTATAGTGTTCATGTTGTCTTCAAGTTGTTTCAATAATATCTAACATAGATCAATCTGCATATCTTTCTTTACAATATTATAAGCTAAATCAACAGCTCCACAAGGTACATTGTCCACTTGGGATGATTGGAATACTTGGTAGGACAAGATGTTACATTCAAATTTCAACTCGAGGTCTTCAATAGTAGAAATATTCATACCTCTCCCATCCCATTTATCTTTGGTTAACTCACTCAAATTTTTCTTCTCAATCTTTCTGATAGCTTTAGGCTTGTCTCCAATCGGATAACCAGTTACAATGTGTAACACATCCTTTGTGACCTTCATCGGTTGATCTAGCCATATAAATTGGTTGTGTACTCGGCTAAGGACCATCCTTATCAACTTGGTTTTGAATACTCTCATGATATGCAGGGCATGTGTCAAACCTTTTGAATCCAAATGAACATGATCTCTCTTTAGTTTCTCGTTTGCACATAAGTTATGGTAAGATGAATCAATTTCTGCTTCATAGATCTCCTCAACTTTATAATGGATGAAAGTTCGCACATATTTGATCAATAAAAATCTATTTAAAATGGAAGAAAATGCTCCCATCATGTTTAGTTGAGTTTCCTTAGCAGGCGGTAGTTTATACTTAGGACTTACAGGCTCAACATTCTCAACTACAACTAGGTTTTGAGCTTTCAGGGCGATATCCTCTTGTCAAACACAAATCTTCTAGCTAGGGTTTACGTCTATGACTCGACTGCACCAACATGGCTAGGGAAAAACCACAAATACCTTAAGTAGATTCAAATGTGCTTAAAATAGTTGAGGGTTACCTTCACAATCTCTTGAATCTGCTTGAAGACTCAATCCTGCAACTCTATTCACAATGCTCTAGAAAATGGTAAGAAACAATAATAGACAATGAGTTCTATTTTTAACCTTTTTCTAGGTTTAGGGTTTCCAACAATCATAGAGATAACTATTAATGCTCCGCCAACTTACTTTACCAATTTCCTTTGTCATTTCCTTTTTCTAAATGATTCAACATTATAATTTCTTTCACTGAATAAATAGGAACCATAAACTCAACAATATGTATCCAAATGTATTTAAGTATGCTCATATGGATTTATACACATATACTAGGAAGCAATTTAAGATTTGGAATTTAACTTGCAGTTCCTACTCATACCTCATAACTGATTAGGCAGAGTTAGATGCACCTGATCCGGAGGATGAGGTACCTTCAACTATCTTGAATAATGTTCCATCATCCATGGTCTTTCTTCTCCATCTCTTATTCATATGATCTCTCATTTATTGAACATTCACTTTTGGTTTCTCAGATGTTTATTCCTCAGTAGGAGATTTTCCTCAGTACCTATAGTCTTTGGCAAGGTGACCTACCTTGTGACAATGTAAGCATTCCTTGCGAGGGTTTCTCCAAGATATTCTATTATTCCTGCTATGTAGTAACATGTAGTTTGAGCAATATGTCCATATATTCCACAGAAAAAACAATATATCCTTGCGTTATAGTCCCATGGTATAGATTTACCGTGTCGATTCCTTTGTATATTTTGTCAGTTCGATACCCATTTGTTATTTCTCTTTTGTGATTTGCATTCTTCAGATTTGTGACTGTACTTGTTGTAGTTATTGAAAATTCATCAAACTTTGGATTTTTTGTGTTGTTTTCAATCTTTGATCTGCATTCATGTGCTCAATGCCCATACCTGTTACAGTTATAACAATGTCCATCAAACTTGGGTGAACTCGGTGACTTAACCATATTGCTTCTACATACATTTTCAGTATGTCGAGGTTTCCCATAGTAGCGGCAACTAGGCTTGTTTGTCTTCAGTGGGGAAAAGGTGTCTTCACTGTCATCTTGATTAGAGGACTCACTGCTCTTAATAGTGCTCTTACTATTGAATCCAAGTCTGGTTTTGTCTTTTGGTTATCTTTGACCTTTAAGCTATGCATCCAATGATCTCAATGCTTCTTCATTTCTCTTTAGTACCTCATTGGCTTCTTTTTTAGATTTCAGTTCTCTGTCCAATCTATCAACTGCACACTTCAGTGCTTGATTCTCAAATTCTTTCCTAGTCAACTCTAGATTCAATCTCACTAGTTGATTGGTCATATTATAATGTACTTGTGTTATCCTCTTGATCTCATTGTCTTTCTCAACTATTCTTGATTCAAACTTTCTTTTGTATTCAACTAATTTCAATGCATCTTCAACTTCTCCCTTAGAGTCAAGTATCTCACTCATTCTCAATGCTTGTGTTTCTTGATCTATCTTTGCCAATTTTAGTCGCTCGGTGAGTATCTTGTTCTTTTCCATGAGTTCTGCAATGGCTGAATTGACTTCATCACTTAGACTAATTTCAGATGTTGTATCAAGAGTATCAACATGCTCTTGTGTGGTTTTTAGTTCATTACACAACTACTTCCTCACTTTTAAGGACTTTTCTAACTTGCTTTTCAGATCTTCAATCACTTCTTGTGCACTCTCCAACTAAAAATCAAGAATATCAATCTTCTTAGATTGCTTGTAATTTTCCATAGTCACGATCTTTAGTCTCAGGTGGTTAAACCCTTATCTCAAGAGTCCAATGTTTGATACCCGTAACCACCCTAATTTGGTTTTCTCTGACCAGAGACCCTATTTTCCCTAAGTGTGATCATACCCCTAATTATGTTGAGACAATTCTTCAAATAATTGGCATAATTCATTTAAATCAAATTTAATCTCCCAGTGATCTTATCACTAATTTATATTAATTTCTTTAGCCAATTAAATCAAATCAATTAAATCAAAAGAAACAAATACATGGCTAAGATAATTAATTAAAATGAATTAAATATATTTCCTAATTACAACTCTTCACTTGCAAAATGGAAAGTCAATCCATTATCCAATGAGAGTTAAATCACTTGGATCACCTCACATGGATCACCAAAGATTCAATCTCCACCCCTCTTCACAATTCAATCCTAACCTCTCATTCCTCAAATTATTCTATAAAAGGAATGAATTTTGAGCTCAATGGGCCCATAATCTTAGAATTTTAATTACATCCTTATGCTACTCTAAATTTGTAGATTTCTTAATGCATTTTGATTGATAGTAATTACATCATCTCATTTAGAGTTCTAAAATGAACTTTGTTTGAGCATTTAGCTTGCATTCTTTAAATCTTCCATTCTAAGTATGATGTTGTCATTGATTTATGCATAATATTAGGGTAAATTATAACATATTTCATACTGATCTTAGATAGGGAGAAATATGTCAATTTTAGTGATGTATATGTGCTCTTCCTTGGTTATTTCATGTTTATCTCACTAATGCAATGACATATTAAAGTTTTGTGTTGCAACTTGCAGGTCCACAAAATACATACATTTCTGGCACCCACCGTGGGGAAAATCCTCAGATTTATCCTCATTTTTAACTTCTTTTTGGCTGATTTGTGTTCTCTATTTTTAGGTTCAGGATCGCCTTTAGTTGACAAAGCTTGCATGCATGAAATATCATCACATTCAGGAAAGGAAATCACATCCCAAATGTCTGGCATCGCATCCAGTAGATCCTAAATCACATCCAGGGAAAGATCACATAAGGTGAATCCTGTATCACATTTAGTTCAAAAACTCACATTAAGGAAAGACAATTGCATCCAGGAATTATAGGCTCACATTTAGTAAAGGAAGTCACATTTGGTTGGTTGAACTGGAAATTTGAAATTCTAACCACTAATCTTCTAACCATGCCTGTTTCTGTGTTTTGAACAGCCTAATATTTGTTTGTAGGTTTCTGTCAGAGACTTTTTTTGAAAAAGTTGGAAAGCAACTACTAACTTGTGGGTTGTAGGTTGCCAAACTGCTCAACTTGACTTCTATTTTGTTATGCTTTCACACTTAAGAATATTTTCCATCATTTGATAAATTGACCAGAGGATTATGCTATTTTCCTTTAAGGAAAATCAAAAACTCAAAATTCAATTTAAAACCTGATGAGAATTTGAGGAAAATGAACAAGGCAAACAAGTTTTTCTAAAGTTTGATAGTAATTGAACCGAGCTATTCATTAAGATTGTGGGATAATTGAACCATCAAATTGTCTAATTTTGGATAGTAAATGAACAAGCAAAGCACTAAATTTGTGGGAAAATGAACAAAGCTCAAATTGTCTAATTTTGGAAAAGTAATTGAACAAGAAAATCACCTTAAATTGGGGAAATTGAACAAGACAAATTTGATTTCATATACTTTGTTCTTTCTTACAATAGGGACTTAAAATTCAAACTTAAACTTATTACTTATTCTCACTAGAGGATTTGATCTTTTTCCCAAGTTGGAAGAAACAAAGACTCATCATGGGGGATTGAGTTTTGAGTTACAAAGTTTGAGGAAATGAACATGTTGGGTGTGCTTGTGGGAGAAAATGACATGGAATAGGAGAGTATGCTCTTCTTCTTTTGAAGAATTAGAAATATAGACTCCTAAGCTCGCTAATCCTTTTTCATTACTTTCAAAAATATTAGAGGGCCTGCTGGTTGAGGAAAAAATCTCCCAAGATGACCCAAGTGAGGACAGGTTTACACCAACCCTTCCAACTCACTATAATCAATATGCTTCCTTGTAGGCCAAAGCCTCGGAAGATGTAGTCAGTTTTGTTCCTGGAATTTTGACATCATTCCTTAAACATGCTTGAGTGTGTGTAGAGCAGAGCAGCTTGAATCTTTCTTGCGAGACTACACACATTTGAGTACTCATAGGGATATACACATTAATTTTGCCCTGTACAATTCTATGGGGGATGATTGTGAATAGATGCTCACAATTACAAAATAATTGTAGTCAAAACAAACCCGATTTATCTCCGAAAGGGTGATAATCTTTTTGCAAGGCAAATAGTAATTTCCCCAAGATACTCGTCATTTCGTACCCTCACTTGTATTTTGAGTTAGCTAATACGACATCATGACTAGAGCTATTGCATGCTTGGTGATGGCTGTATTCTGATTAGCATGTGAGTGTGTACCTGAGTCTATGAGAAAAGATTTTCATTCTATGCTTAGAATCTAGGGAATAGGGATGTGTGTTTGATCAACTTTAACAAAATAACATTGCTTGATGTGTCCTAAAATCTCACTAAAAAGATAAAATCCTTGAAACAAGCAATAAATTTCATTCTCTGACATACATGCTATTTAAAACTCTCTGGAAAGTCTCTGAAAAACTCTGCTGTCAGAACAAATTTCATGTACTTCGAGACAAATTTGAAAAAAACTTGAAAAACCATTAGAAGCTTAGTTTTGGTCTATCCTAGGTTGCATCTGGTTGCATTAGCTTGCATCCAGGGAACTTTCTCGCTTGTGGTCATTCTTGGCTCGCATGCATGAAAGTTGCTCGCATACATAATTTCAAAGCTTGCATCTAGTATAACATAACTCACATTTAGGGAGTCACATATGGGAAAATGGGTACTTGTACACGTGCCACTCATAGAAACTTAGTGTTTTTGGATACCCTTTTGGCTCTTTAGTCTGGTCTAGTTACTCTTGTTGGTCCGCCTATCACTGTTTCACAATTTCCTTACAAGTCTAGCTTGCATGTCCTTTTGGATTCTCACAATTGGTCACAAAATGTGTGATCTACTCACTTATCAAAACCTCTTGATTCCCAGCTCACTATTAGGGCATTCTAACCCTCTGACACTAGAGTCATTCACTCACAAAAAACACAAACAATCTTCTACTACTTGAACACACTTACTTGGACAATTTAAAATACTATTTGGCACTATTGGAAAACCTTTGATGAAGTTGAGACCTAGCTTTCATGGTTAACACAAGGCGCAATTAAAATCTTGCTGAAAAATTAGAAATACCTCCTAGATTACTTTAGTTTCACCAAAGAGAGACATCTTGTAACCCCTTATTCGATAGAGACTTACCCACAATGGAAGCTCCTCATCAAGGATGGAGTGCATCTTTTGAAGAATACAACAATGAACAAGACCAAAATGAAAGAGAGAGTAGTCACAAAGAACATAATATTGGTCATCCTTTGTTTGACTTGGATAGTGACAGAGATATATCCAAACAAGAGTATAACAAGCTCAAACAAAGTCAAAAATTCTAAAGGACATTGGAAAAGATTATTGGTGAAGACAAGGAGAAATATTTCTTACACCTAGCTTCTCTTGGGGTAAGACTTCCCAAAGCCTATGATGTTGAGAGACTAAAGGAAAAAGAGTTACCAATGTCTATTTCTATTCTCACCAAACAATTGACCTTAATGCAATCCGAACTTGTGACACTCAAGCAAGAAAAGGTCAAACCAACAAAAAAATACTCTTTGGAACACATATGTCCATTTCCTTTTGACAAGAGTATCAACATGGTTCTGTTTCCTCCTAACATGGCAAGACCCAAATATGACAAGTACCTGGGAGAAATGGATCCACATGACCATGTTAGAGAGTTTTTTGCTCTAAGCATTGAGTACATGCATGAACCTTCCTATTTAATGAGGCTATTTCTGGGAAGTCTAGGTGGAAATGCTATGGAGTGGTTCTCCAAACTCACACCAAGTGTGCAGTCTTTTGAGGAGTTAATACAAATATTTTTCCACCATTACTCCTTCAATATACAACATAACATAACCATGATAGACCTTTGTAACATGAAACAAAGAACAAGTGAATCCTTTACACACTTTTTACAAATGTGGAGGAGAATCTTTGCAAGGTACTCAAGAGCAATACCCAAATCAAAAAAGAAGGAAATCTTTATTAACAACTTGGTACCCAAAATGAACTATGCTTTTCAAATGCAAGATTCACCTAGCTTTGATAGAATGATAAAAAATGCTATCCGTGTTGAAGACACCATGGTCAAGAAAGGATAAATCACACTCCAAAGTGATAACAAATCTAACAACTACAACAAAAAACCTAAATGGTGGAACAAGAATAAGAATGTTATTAGTGATGGAGTGGTAGAAGCATCGAATGCTAATCCTAAACAATGGTGTTCAATCTAACAAACAACTTACAAGTGAACAAAGAAGCTAAGGTAATAACCACAATACTAAGAGAAAACAATGAGAACAACAAGAGTAAACAATGGACTAGACCTCAAAGAACATTTGCTCCATTGGGAGAACCTCTTGAGACAGTTTTGAAGACACTCTTGGATAAAAAATTCCTTACGATACCCAATTCAAAACCTTGGGAATTGAAAGTTAAACCAAGATGGTGGAATGACAATTCCTATTGTGTCTTTCATAAGAACAAAGGAAATAAGACTAATGACTATCTTAAGATCAAACATGTTATACAAGACCTTATTGAAGAGGAAAAATCAAGGTGGAAGGACATACCACTAATGAAGATCATACGACATTCAACAAACCGCTCCATAACAATGAAAAAGGGGAAGCTTCTAATAGAAAAGGTAATGAAGTGAATTGCACATACTCCCATAACAACAATGTGATTAACATGTTGGACATTAAAAGTGAATCAATCAGCCTGATCACTATTAAAGGTGCTAAAGACACATCAACACAATCAAATGCGGTGAATCAAATCCAAGCACAAGTCACGATCAAAGGAACTAACTCCTCATCCAAGCAAGAGACATCTTCTAAAGTACCCATTGCCACAATTCCCAAACTAGCAGCAACAAGACAAACACTTACTATCCCATCTACAAACTATAACTTGGTAGACCAACTGCAAAGAACCTTAGTTCAAATTTCTATATTTGAGTTACTAAAGATCTCTTTAGTGCATTGGGAAGTTATTGAACAAGCCCTACATTCTGAAAACGTTCCAAAAGACATTGATGTAGACAAGTTCTAGGCAATGGTCAATCATATTTCAACTCCACATTACCTCTCTTTTTAAGAAGAAGATGACAAATCCTTGACTCATCCGCATAACCAACCCCTTCACATTGAAGTCTTGATACATAAATCCTATGTCAAATGTGTATTGATAGATGGAGGCGTAGGGTTGAACATATGTACAAAATTTGGGTCTTTCATAAAAAACCATTTATTCAAGAAGTAAGATAACTATCAAGGCTTACGATGAAGAAGAAAGATCATCCAAAGGACTCATTGTTCTACCAATCAGAATAGGACCAATTGAACAAAATGTGATCTGTCAAGTTCTTGATCTACCATTGTCCTATAACATTTTACTAGGGAGACCTTGGATACATGAAATGCAAGCAATGCCATCTAATTACCACCAATGCATCAAATTTCCACATAATGGGGTGGAAGTAACAATTCCTGCAGATTTCAAGCTACACTTGAAACAATATTAAAGTAGATAGTACGGTTCCTCACAATAAGGTGTTAGAATGAATTTAGAATAACTAAGAGGGGAGGGGTGAATTAGTTATCCTCAGGTCTAGATGTAGTAAATAAAAACTTTCTGTACTTCAGATCTACTCGGCAACAGTAGCATAAATCAACAACTTTAATCATGCAGTTTAATGTCAATTGAAATTAGCTTGTAGTAACATAACAGTAAAGTAAACCATAAGCATTCACACAAGTTGACACAAGTATTTAACATGGAAACCCAATATGGGAAAAACCACCAGTAACATGCTACCAATTTTTCACTCTTCTGAAGTGATGCCCTGTGAGGAACCAACCCTGTTAAAGGTTACAATAACACACTGCTAGGTGTGACTTGGTTAAAGGATTTAATCACCCTATTAGGAGTGGCCTTATTAGAGGACTTCGAACATTCTGATCTGAATGTCACCTTTTTAGAGGATTTATACAAATGACTGTTAAGTCAACATTGTTAAAGGATTTAACTGATACAATGGTAAGAAAGTAATCAACAGTTTGTGATCTGGTACATACAACTTACTTTGCAATTTAGATCCAATTACAACTCTGATGTTAACTTACTGGATAGACTGCATTGTTATTTCAATCTTCTAATCTGCTTGGAAATCTGTCAAGAAATCAAACTTGCAACACTTTGCTTCTGCTTTTTACCTTCTCTGCTAGATGATGCTAAACAGTAAATCAAGATGCAAACTTCTTGCATACACACATTCAGCAGCACACTACAACATACCAAATGAATAACCCCTCTAGGTTATCATATACCTCTTTGTCTAGGTCAGATAAATCTTTTTTCCACTTAAACAAGATCATAGATCTTAGGTCAGATCCAACGGATCATTCCATCTTTGCATTACATTTACTTCTCCAAAGTAGTCTCTAATTAAATCTTGAAATGATGCATTAATTATGGTTACCCATATATTAAATGACGTGGATCAATCTTTAATTAAAATTACATATTCCAATAAAATCAACTAAGTCGGTCAGAGTGCTCAAATCTCATCAATAATCAAAATTCAGTAAGTCGGCCTTCATTACTGTTTTCACTAGGCAATTTCAATGGTGCTCGACATTGAGCAACTTTTTTCTCATCACAAGAAACTTTTCTCGTCACAAGAAACTTTTCTCGGCACAAGAAACTTTGCTCAACATAGAATAGCCAGAAAAATTGTCTTTGAAAGATAAACAACAAATTACTTTGCCAGAGTGCCAACTGATCAAATACCCTTTGAATTGCCTTAACTCAACCATTCACTTGGTCTTCTTGTTAAATCTTCTTCATCAATAATAGCTATGGTACTAAAACAGATAGCAATAGTCTCACCAGTAAAGGTTTGACATCAATGATGAAATAAAAATTGCTTTCAATGTCACTTTCCAACATAAGGAAGTCCCAAAAGAATCTGTACCTGAAACTTCTAAAGAAATGGTGATGAAAGATTTGGAAAGACACTAAAACTTAAAGAAACCAGTATGGGGGAATACAAACTAGACATGACACCGTCATTGACTAACATTCACGTGTCTCCAAGATCTTATGGGAAACCTTCCTCATCTTTCACACCTACTGCATCAAAAGAACAAGACATTCAAAAACCAACTGGTATGGTTAGAGCCTCTACTTCTCAAGATGATGAAAAAGAAGATAAAGCAGTCTTAGCTTGGCTCTATAAAGGAGAACAGAGAGAAAATGAGGTAAAACATGTGGAGATATCCCCATAAAAGTATAAGGATATGACCTTCTCAAACAAATGAGATACAAAGGGAAGGGACCTTTAGGAGATAAAGGAAAAGGACTTGTTGAACCTATACACATGGAACTCAGAAACACCAAAGAAAAAACATGATTAAGTTTCAATAACAATTCAGAAAACCCTAATTCAAGAGATGGTCTAATCTTTGATGAAGGAAGTGATGATGAAGAAGAAGAAACAACATTGGAACCATGGACATATGAAAGATTATTACACATTGGTACATAGTATCCTGAATATCAAGGAGAAAGATATGTACCTACTTTTTTAGCACAACAACAACATCATGTTCCTTTGTTTCCACAAGCTGATGTCCAAGAAGTAGAGGAAACAACAAAAGACTCTCCATAAGTCCCACAAATAGAAGAAACTCCTGAAGAAATACCCCAACAACAAGATATACATCCTATATGGGGGCGATTGGTCACAATTTCACATGTCTTAGATTTACCATAATTTGATCTACAAGTGGCTAATAGGGTACATCAAGTAACTATTGCTGAGTTATTAAACAGATCTGATGATGAAATAACTGATTCACATGATTATGAATGGGATTACCTATCTGATGCTACCATGGACATTGAGGTAGATGTGATTCACAAATTTGCATCTCTATTAGAGAGAGGAGAGATTTCTAACACTTCCCCTAACACTTCTGTTGTCCTAGAATCAGATGAGATACCACTACTCAGGATTGTTGATGGAGATACTGGTGCTTTACTAGGTCTAGAGGAAATTCAAAGGATACAAGCTATGCATTTCAATTTTATGAGAGAAGAAGAAGAAATCTCAACTGATGAGTCACTAGAGTTAGGTCCACATATTACTAACAAAGACCCTATTAATGATGATTTGACTCTTAATGATCTAAATGCTGTAGAAGCCAACTTAACAAAACATGTCTTGTCAGTTAATAGTCTTGACATTGAAACAATGCTCTCCTTACCAAAATCCAAATAATTATCCTTGGTAAACCCTGACTTGATTGATTGGACCAATTCAGATCCTACTCCTATCATGAACTTTCCCAATGACTATACTTTTTCTTGTTATCTAAATGTTTGTGAACCTTATCCTTCTTCCACCAATGCAAGGAGCATGAACATGATGGAGGAGGATATCAAGTTTCTTAGTCACAAATTGAAAAATAAAAAGAAGAAAAGAACTGATGGTGAAAAACACATTGTGGCAGTATTAGATTCTAAAAAAGTAAAAATAAAAGATGTATCCGATGGTGAAAACCTCTGAGAGGTGCCAAAAGCTGACATTCTTGATATCCTCCCTAAGCACTTTCAAGAAAGATCTTTAGTTCTGATAGAACCTACACAACTAGTTAACTTGGGAACAACAAAAGCTCCTCAATTTTTTCACCTGGCACAATCCTTATCAGAAGAAGAAAAGATACAATTCAATGAATTCCTCAAAGAGAAGAAGATCAAATTTTCATGGTCTTACACTGATATGACTGGACTTGCTCCTGAATTAATAATGCATCATTTATCTATAGCTCCTGGGATCAAACCAGTGAAACAAAAACTAAGGAAGATGCATCCACATGTGGCATTACTAGTGAAACAAGATCTGGAAAAACTATTAAAAGATGGATTCATAAGAGTCATCATTTATGTAGGATGGATTTCTAATGTGGTACCAGTTTCTAAAATAGATAAATTTATCAGGATCTACACAGAATTTAGAGACCTAAACAAAGCTTTTCCTAAAGATAATTTTCCACTACTAAACATTGATATGATTATAGATCTAATAGTGGGATATTAGATGTATTCTCTTATGGATGGATTCTCTGGCTGTAACCAAATAAAGATTGATCCTGAAGACCAATAAAAGACAACATTTACATGTGCATGGGGAATATTTTACTAAAACGTCATGCCATTTGGACTAAAGAATGCTGGCGCTACATACCAAAGAGCTATGAAAACAAGGATCTGGAGTAGGGGTTCTATTTGTAATACCCATCCATGTTTTGCTTTTTAGTTTAGGATGCCGTACTTTTAGGCATTGGTTTCAGTTGTTTGGCCGAATTATTTTAGGCCACATTTCATGTGTGCTGATATTATTTCATTTTATGATGATACTTGTTTATGATGCCATGATTTTACCTTATGCATAGATAGATGTGATGATGTTATCATGTTGATTATTATTTGTCGATTTCAGATTATGATATACTTACCCCATACTTGCATGTGTATGGTTGTCTTATATGTGAATGTACTTGTTGATGTGTTGTTGTGGTAGAGGACATAGACGTAGTTACTTGCTTCGGCGAGATCCACATGTTCGACCAATCCCTATCATTGATTATGATATTATATTATGTATGTACATGCATGTTCTTTGATGATAGGATTGCAGGTACAGGGCATTGTCTTCCCTGAATTGGCAAGAGTGAGCGTGCCCATAAATATTCATCTCAATGGTAAAGAGGGGAGGTAACATACAGATCCAAAACCCTAACCTAAGCCTAATCATCCTAATGTAGGATGAGTTTTAGTATGACTACCTTATCCGAGTTTGTCTAGGTTGACAGAATTCGAATACCCTTTCTCTTGAGTTTGTGTGTGTTTTGCTTGATTATGCTTTCAGGTGACTTTTGGATTAATGAGTGTTTTTCCATATTCTGTGATTTAATGGATTATAGTTGAATTAATGATTTAATTAT
>MU226255.1:1706108-1725823 GCA_018584345.1 Thuja plicata
TTTAGGAATTAAATATGATGTATGATTAATACAGATTTAGGATTTTCTACATTTGACACTCAGGTCGAGTAGAGTCAGTTAAAACTCAGAATTGCCTAGTACAATAGGACTTTGATGATTTAGAAGAGCGACAAATGCAACAAAATTGGTTAGAGTTGCACGATGCCAATTCTGGGGTGTTACACCTACAAGATCATCAAAGAAGGAAAGAAGATGGATCTTGAAGAAATACTATTAACTCAACTTGAGGAGAACATGAACACCATAAGGTCTTCAAGGACAAACATTTGTAAGTTTGGTTCTCTAATTATGTGCATATTCTTTTACTTTAAAGAAAACTTTCCTTCCATAGGAAAAGTATGATGGAACACAAGAAAACCAATCACCATACAGATATGTGAGCACATAGAATCATTAGGTACAAATTTTGATGACCTAATGAATGAGTATTTCAAAGGATTTAAGGAAAAGATACAAGCTAGAACTAGGATACCTAAGAGTTTGATATAAGAACACAAGGATGACATATGTTTTATGGTAGATACTGCTTTTACCTATATCAAACCAGTAGTACCTAGAAAATCTTGGATGTCACCATTAAATTATGAGATCAAAACAACACAAGCTACTAAGTGCATCTAGGCACTATTGAATGAACTAGTAGACAACAAGCAACCAAGATTTGGCACTTATGAATAGGCCAAACCAAAAATCAAGTCAGATCTTGTTGTTAAGAAAATTGTAAACAAGAAGAACAAAATGGTAAAGGACTTAACCAAGAAATTTGCAATTATAGAAGAAGGTGAAGAGGAAATAGAAGGAAAGGAGGAAGAAACTAAGGGCCAGTCACCCATCAGTGGAGATACATAAAAGAGTGATACAGAGGCTACACAATCAGATTCACTGCCTCCTCCTCCACCCAAGAAATCAAGAACAACTGCTGCTTCAAGGACAAGAAGAAAAACTACAAAGGAAGCAACTCCTTCACCGTTGAAGAAAGGAAAAGTGAGAACCTATAAGAGGAAACCAGTCTCAGTAAAAGAAAAATAGACCAAAAGGAGGAAGTTGAACAAAACTAGAGAAGATCTAGAAGACTCAGCTATGGATGAAGGTGACATAGATGTGAAAAAAGGGAAAGAACCCTTGATTCCAAAAACAATTGATGAAATATGTAAGAACATCTCAGAATCACCATCTATTTTTGATCCTAACATTAGGAAATGGTTGAAATTTGATCCAGAGGATCAAAACAAATTGAAGAAGCTATAATAGCTAAAATGTGCAAACACCATTATGTTCCACTACAATTATTAGAATATGACATTCCCAAGGAACTATCAGCAAGATTGTCTGCAAGATGGACATTTGCACTTCATACATAAAAGGAGATAAGAGAAAAAGTACTTGTTACTCTTATGCCTTTTGATTCAAAGAAGGAAGAGATACATGAAATGATAAATAAGTATGAAAAGGAGTTCTCACCCAAAATGAGAGCATACAAATTTCTCAAAGGGAAGCTAAATGAGCTGAATCAGGAAAGCACTAAGAAGTGGTGCAAGATACTCAACAAGCCCACTAAAGAAGCTAGCCCAAAGAGAGAACACATCATCATTAAATATGTACAAGATGATTCATCAGTGGAATTGGACAAAGAAGAGAGTGAGATAGCAGGCCACAAACGTATTGAAGTTGTAGATGAGGTATGGCCTGACACTACTCTTGACAAAACTCAGAGTGAAGAAAGCCAAATTCCACCAAGTCCAACTCATATTGACTTGGATGATGCAACATAGGTTACCAAAGAAAAATTGACAATTAAAGGTAACATTAATGAGGATGTCAATGATGAAACATGGTTGGATAATATCGTTAATGATATTATAGGAAAAGACCCGGTAGAAGAAGTGCAAAAAGATGAAGATATCACTGTTGTACAAGGTAATACCGATGAACAGGAAACACTTAATACCACTGCAGAGGTAAATACATCGACAAACATGAAAATATTAATAGAAGCTATTGATATTGATTCAAGTCAGGAGAAATCATCTAAGAAAGATGATGAAATACCCTAGGACACGGGTAATGAAGAAAATAAAGATGCATCGGACAATCAAAAAGATGCAGGCACAGAGATGAAGGATGGAACCAACACTCAACAAGAGTTGTTTACTAAAAAGGACAAAGGAGAAGATATTAACAAAGATGATACATTGAGAAAGGATGAAGAGAAAGAAAAGAGTGAATAAGTTAAGAAAGATGACAGCATGAAGGAAAAGGAAGATAAATTTGTTGATACACCCAAGGCCAATGAAGAGACATCTTCACACAACCAGCAGTTGGAATTTGAACAGAAGCAACAAGAAGCTTCATCTTCTTGACCTTCACCTACCAAATCAATCCAATCTCATGATATACAGATGTTAGCTCACCAATGTGTCTCTCAACAAAAGAAGAAGAAGAAAGTAATAAAGAAAGACATCTTGTCTGTAACACTTGATGAGGTAATTGAAATACCCAAGTGGGATGTATCTACTTTGGATACTGAAGCACTTCAAAAGTTTGGAGTGATATGCTAAAGAAAAGCTATACAGGAGAAAATGAAAAAGGCACATAGGGAAGCCCAAACACTTGATAAAGCTAGGGATATACTACATCAACTTGTTCCTGATAAAAAATTTGAAGATGGCATATCAGTCATGGAGAAAATTTCATTTCTTACCGACGCCATCACTACTTAGAGTGTAGATGCAGAACAAGCAATGGAAGAACGGGAAAAAAAGAAGTATCAACATAAACTAGTTGAAAAGATTAGCCAAGAAGTGGAAGAGAACAAGGTAAAGCTCTCTAAATTAGAAAGTCAATTAGAACCTATGATTCCAGAAGCTATTACCTTAGTTTAAAAATTGTGCACACTTGAGAATTTCACGAAGGAGAATAGTGAAAATCTATCCTAGCTAGATTCAGATCTGACAGCAAGTGCCCAAAATTTAACCTCTGATGCAAACACTATAAAAGTGCATCATGACAAGATCACAGAGGTAAACCAATTAAGACAAGAGATATGAGATGTAGAGACACAGTTTAGAAATGAGGTTACCAAGCTGCAGGATCACATACTGCCAAACCTCACCACTCTACAACAACACATTACAGTTGCAAGAAATCTGATAGCAACCGCGGAGATGTCTGTGGTAGACAACATCTACGATATGCATGTGAGGATATCACTTGAGAACATGGCTCTATAGAATTTAAAGGAGAAATGGGAGAAGATGATGGAGGAAATAAAAGCCTCACACTCACACATTTTTGAAAAGTTTTAAGTACCTTTGCCTTTATTATCAAAAAAGGAGGAATGAATAGTACATATGTACAATATACTACATCAACAAAAAGAGAAAAGGATATGTATATTGTATGTACAACATGAATATGTAAAAATAGATATGTACATAAAATTACACTTACCAACATATGCATAGGGGGAGTCATTTCATGAATAAAAGAAAAATGAATAACGATGAAGTATACACAGGTGTACATACTAATACATTAAGTATCTTGCACATATCAGTTTTTAATACTAATGTCAAAGGGGGAGATTGATGACATTAAGTTTTGCCATTAGTATATTTAAGTGAAAAACATGATAAAGGTCATCGGTATAGGCATAACCAACATAAAAAACACAGCGTAACCAACAAGATAACAATGTTTGACAAGAAAATGCTAAGTACAGAATTGCCCGACGAACAATGACAAGTGTTGAACCAACGACAAAGCATAAAGGACATCACCGATGGTACAGTTTTGTGAACATCATCGACAGAACATAAAAGGCAAGGAATCTGATGAATAGTTAAAAATAGGGACACTGACAGAGTAGAAGACCAAAAGAGCAAAGAAAGAAAGAAAACCGACAGAATGACAGAGCAGCCCAACCATCAAAACCGACAGTCAGTTACAAAACTTGCAAAAAGTGGATTTGACTTTCCACGTCAGATAAAACATTGTAATTCTATTTATAGGATTTTAATTTATTTTAAAACATTACTTGAGGGTCAAGAAAGCATATTGTAATGTTTTAAAGCATCCTAACGGATCTAAAACATAACTAACTAAAGATTAAGGTCAAGTTGTAAACCTTGGATCTAGAGTTAATTTGAAAAGCATGAATCAAGAATGGATCTAGAAACTAGTATATATAGATGTTCAATCATTTGTAATAGGTAATGAGTTGAAAAATGATTGTAGCCATGGAGAGAATCTAAGAAGAAGAAGTGAATTCATGCAAAGTTCAGAAATAGATCATATCAATTATCAAGAACATAGACAAGGCTACCGACGAGCAGAGACAAGGTATTATTCAAATCACTCAAGGTGATTACTTATACATTGTAAGCTTTATAGGATCTGTTATCAGCAATTAGAAATTGCATATACTATCAGATCAACATTTATAATGTAGATTGCATTCTAACAAATGCATCACATCAAAAATCCTTTTGTAGAAGGTGGACTTAACAGTTCTTTGATAAATCTCTTAAGAGAGTGCACACCTAACAGTGTTGCTAAAGCTTCAAATGAAGTAGATCCTAACAGGTCTCCACTCTAATACTCCTAATAGGGTAGATCATCGGAAGTGATCAAATTGTAAGCCTTAACTAACTCCCTTCTTATCTACAGATAGTGAAGTTTTATGGGTTGACATCCCCACCACAGTTTTTACTTCCTAACAGGAGTTTTTTGCGATATCATATCTTGTGTTATGTGTTATGTATTTTCATGAATGTTTCTTGAATGTTTACACATGTAAAGAACTTATATTATGATTTCACATACATAAAGAAAGATGAACAGATAAATAGGTGAATGTATAAATCTGATGACACAAAGGTTAATGGGCCAATCACATAAAATTTTTTAGAGGTACTGATTCACCCCTCCCCTCTTAGTACATCATTCCAATAAATCCAACATGACGTCTATTCAAAGACAAAGAGTCACAAGGACAAGGGGAATAATCTTTTCTTGGTTTTATGTGTATGGTGATTGTTTCAATGATCCTATAAATTTCACCTAAATTGGATGTTTATGGTAAGAGCTGCCAACATGAGTGGATAGCCGCATATATCTTGATCCTTGTTATGTGTGAAATACAGTGAGGTTGAACCAATTTCCTTGTCTGTTTCTAAATTAGATTCTAAGTAAGGTGTACGACACATTATGTACCCAAGGATATGAATATTGAAGGTCATTGCAGGTCACATTTTCTTACATTACACATGAATAGAAGATTATTCTTAAAAGAAAAAGTGGGTAACTAACTAGACATCCTGGCCTCTATGCCTTGATGCTTAGGTTTATTTCTGACATTGCATCCAATGCACATAGTGTTCATACTTTCATGATAGCTTGTGGGTATTAGTGATAGTTGTACTATCCGATGATGTCCATTACAAAAATGCCCAATGATGATAAAAATGCTACAATGTATACAATTTAGTGACAGTCTTAAGAGTCTACAGATAGATGCATTTAAAGCTTGCATGATTCATTTTAAGAACAACATAAGGACTTGAGCTCAAAATGATTTCCTTGTTCATCTAAAATCCAAGTTAACCATATAATCTATATTAGTGATATTAATGTCATTGCATATCCATGGCATACATTCTGCATTCATAAATGAGATACAAAAATAAAAAACAAAGCATTCAAACATTGCATTTATTTTACATCCTATATGCATCCATACATATATTTGCATAAAGAAAATCTCAAAAACATACATTTGAATATTCATCTAGAATCATTCAAAACACTTTTATATATCAGTAATAAATCAAAGAGAATAAATGATGTAATCACATGAATCTATTCTAACTCATCAAGAAACCAAGTACATAATCACATGTGCATCAATCTAAACATCTATCAAATAAAGAGAACCCAAGAACATATCAAGATCAGAAACAACTATCTTAGATATATAAATGATGGAACAGATAAAAAATGTGGAAACTGTCTACAAATGAGTATTAGTGTGATCACAATGAAAAAAATATACATGTATAAAATTCTGCAGTACAATGGATGATCTCAGAAGGATAAATATATAGAAAATGTCTCCAAATATCACAAATAAAATATCAGGTCTGACTGCCACCCTCTCCCTGATCTGGAGGAGGAGGAGGAGGTGGTGCAGGATGAGGTGGAGGATGCATCGCTCCCTCAGACTGCTTTTCCACTCAAGAATATGAAGGAGCTCTCTATCCCTCTAAAATTATCACATAATATAAACCAAAATATTAAGCAACTCTATGGCCCTGATGAGTCTCTATGCGGGCCTAGGTATTTCTCTCAGCTCTCATCATCTCTAGATTCCTATCCCTATTAGGAAATAAAGTATCCAATGTTGTGATGTGAGCTCTGAGCTACTCACGCTCCCTCTGACATTGTGACAAGGCATCTCCATCCCTTCCAAAATGTCTACCTGTATCTCTGGGAGGATCTTGTCTAGGAGGTCCACCTCCTCCACTAGGTACCTATCCTGAGGATCTCTGCTGCTCTCTGGTCACTAATGGACCTGGATCTCTCCGTGGAGGCACAAACCTAAAGAAAGTATATTTTCCACTACTACTGGTGCCTTCTCCGTTGCCACCCACTCCACCAACACCCCGATCATTCCCATCATCTCCATCATCCTGACCACATCCATGACCTCTATCCAGATGGAGGGCACCTACTATCTCTCCCTCCATCTATCGCACCCCCACCTCCATGATCTCTCTGGGCTCCTCCTCTGCCTCTAACAGGTCTATCATCAGCCAGATCATAATCTAAGGGATCCTCTATGCGAGGAGCTACCTCCTTAGGAGATGTGAATCTAGGAAATGGATATTGTAACATGTGTGCAAGATAACCATCAGTGCACCCTACATCTATAACCTCTAGAAGATAATCCCACCCAACTGCAACCATCTAACTGATCTCCAGATGAGCGGTCTCATATACCAATTTGGCCCCCTAAAGAGGCTCCTCATTACAAATCTGGGCATATGCTGTTAAATCCTGTGACCCGTCCTGTACATGACCATACTATTGTAACACTCGAGTAACAAGAAACCACTATAGAATATATCAAGTTTGACTTATTAAGTATCTTGTCTAAAATAAATAAGGCATCTAACGCCTATCTGAGGTCCACTCATCATAGTTAAAGTATGACCTCCATATAACTATTGTCATATCATCCAGAATGCGACACCAGTACTCTACCTTTCCCATATGGGGCTACTGAATAAAGCCTACATACATATATACATAAGGATTCTCTAGTGCCCTCTGTCTGTCTACTATCAGCCGTGTAACTGGGATGTGCTCTCAAACCCAGATTTGTAGTATAAGGATACCCACTATCATGCTGCGTGAATAATCATATACGATCTCATGTAACTCTCGATATATGTGGGCTAAGATGCATCTACCCCAGCCAAATCAGTGTAATGATACAATCATCTGCTCCAAGGTCTCAACCTAGCCACACATAAATCCATGCTGTCCTCGGTCAGGCATGAGGATATCTCTAGTTAAACTGATGATATACACAGGTAATCAATTGTAATGATTGCACATGTAGTCCCATGTCAGATAACTACAAACTATGGTCTGATATCTGAAATACCTCTAAGAAGAAGAAATGGCTATCGCAGAATGAGACTCAAAATTTACCTCTAGACCCATCACTAGAATACGTAAAATATGCCACACATCCTCAGGTGTGTTAGCCATATATCAAATATTAGTTAGGTATGCACCGATAGTACTTAGTTACTACCGCCGGTTAGTTACTACCATTAGTTGGGAATGGGTGATGACGTTTGGTCGCACCGCTTCAGGTTTTATATAAACTTTGTACTTGTTTGTTGAAGATATCATGATTTGGTGGCTATTGTAAATGTACTCAAGTTATGAATGATCAATAAAGACTCTTTTATTCTATAATTGTATTTCCTATAATGTCTATGCATCAGTAAAATTAGGTTACCCCAGCGGGTAAACATTTGGCACCGTTGCCAGGGACAGACACAGAAGATAGGAACTTGATGACATATGGAGACAATGGGCTTATCTTTTGATGAATAAATCCTAAGGCAGATGATGCACATACAAAATAGTATGAAGGGGAAGACAACCAGACATGGGAGTTCAAAATTCTATTTCAGGCGATGATAGAAACCTACGTCCATCGGGAGGCGTATGAAGCGGAAGTCCCAGAGAGTGTAGTGTGGTCTACCATTGAGGCTAATCCTACAGCCAACCAGTTATTAAATCATCTTCCATGGCTGTTGGCACAAGTCTTACTTGCACAACATGCTCGCCTAGAGGAGAGTGCTTGTGAGGAACGATGATAGGCAGTCCTTTGAGAGTATCACGAATGGGAGAGAAAATGAATTCAGGAGGAACGTGATGGAAAATGCCGTCAGGAATAGTCATGTTTGAAGGTGACCGAAGGAAGAAGGGACACAGTGAAAAATAAGAATGATGAGGTCATTCCATTGAGATATTGTAATAAAACATGAATAAATAAAAGTGTCCTTTTATTTTACAAATTTTGTGTTGATTATTGGTGTGAAGAAAGTATTTATGCCCAACCAGTTAAATAAGAATAGGAATTTAAAAAGGAATCTCAAAGGAGAACAAGCTATCCAAAAGATAGTTATTGATAAACAACAAGCCGAGTGAAGGGAGAGGTTCAAGAGACATGCCGAAAGACTACCAGAGGGGGTAAGTGAAGGCAACAGTCTAGAGGAACCTAACCAAGAGGATGATGGAAGTGATGATGAAGATATGATAGAAGAAACAAAGAGCTTGTTTGGGACCCTAACTTTAACCCCAAGGACACAAGCCCGAAGGACGGCAGAAGAAGAAGCTGAACGGAGGGAGTACAGGTGTGGAGTTTCCACAAAAAGTGTCAAAGTGACAGAAAGGCACAAGGATCACACCACTCTGAGTAGTTTGGAAATATCAGTTAACCCAAAACACAAATCTAGAGGACTGACACCAGTAGAACTATCCCAACCTTCCGTACCAGTACAACAAACACCTCTAGGAACCCAACCAGCGATGCAGCAGGTGGTACAGACCAACCGCCCACCACCGAAGGTGAATATGACCAGTAACAAGGAGAAGTTACCAAAGTTCCATGGTGATGGAAAAGAAGATCCTATTTGGCATTTTTGCACGTGTAGGACAATTTGGTCAACAAATGGAGTCGCTGACTAGGACGAATGGATGAAACAGTTTCCCGCAACCCTCTGAGGGGTAGAAATTGATTGGTACTCTGACTTAGACAAAACCAGAGTGACCACCTGGGACTTGTTATAGAAGGCATTCAAAAAATAATTTAGGCTCCTCTGAGATGACAATGAAATCATCTCAGAAATATACAGAACTAAGCAGGGAAAGAAGGAGACCGTATGAACTTATGGTCGAAAACTAAAAGAACTTGTTGGAAAAATGGAAATTCAGCAAGCCAAAGGCTTAAAGAAAAGATGGCCCGTCGAAGGGTTGCAATCAAAACTCTAGAGGAAGATGAAAATAGTTCCTCCCAAATCTTATGATGATGCATATAACCGGGTGATGGACCTAAAAAGTGAACAAAAGACGTTGAAGAAAAAGAAGAAAAACCAGCCCTCTTCATCGGATGAGGATGAGGATGAAACTTCAAGAGATGATAGCGGTAGTGATGGAGAAGCAAAGAAAAAAGTCACTGCACTATAGAAGGATATGGAATGAATGCTTAAAGAATTTAAAAATATGAAGGGTAGCACTAGTATGAATGAAGAAGGAGACTTGTGGTGTACTGAGTGCAAGGAGGCCGGTCACATGAAGGGCACGTGCCCCAAGAAAATGTTCTACAATATTTTCTAAATGGCGGGCCATTCCACAAAGGAATGTCTGTTCAACATGAAGACACGAGGCAATGAGCAAGTCTTGTTCACACAAGAACCATCAACCTCAATAGCCATCGAGAACACACAAAACACAACATCATTGGGAAGCTACAGGAATAATAACCGTCATGGAGGAAGGGGAAACGACAGTAATAACACCGACGGAGGTAGGAGTTGCATTCAGTATGATGCTATGGGGAGGCCAATGATTCAATGATGGACATGCAGCCAATGGGGACATTTTGCGAGGGAGTTCCTGAAGGGGGAAAAACCACAATCTCTTTGCAAATGGTGTAGGCCCGGAGACCATGATGAGACAAAATGTATGAAACCTAGTGTAAACCTCCTAAATATCGAAGGCAATGAAGAGGAGGTGTTGGCGGTTACTTGAGGGCAAGCAAAGGAGGCTACCTATCCACATCCCAAAACTGAGAATAAAAGAGTATGAGAGGCCAAAGAAGACATCAAGAGAGGAATGATGGCCGAATGGAAAGAAATGCATGCCGCCGTGGGAACATCTCACGGTAGCCAGGCTGAACACAACATTCTAAGGCAAGTAATGCATACAAAAATCCTAGTACAATTGGGAGATCTCCTTACAACAATGCCACAGTTAAGAACAACCCTCCTTAACATGGTACCATCTCCTAACATACCAAAGGTGAATGAGATGAAGGAAAAACCCCTTGGGAAGGGAAATTCTATTAAGGACCCGATGTTGTTGGCACTCAACACGGGAAGGCACCCTGCGGTAGTGGATATGGGAATTATTGGCAAAATAATTACGGACACTATCATCAATGGGGGTCAGGTATCAATGTTCTACCTGAGGAAACAAGGAGGAATCTTGGGCAACCGACATTGTGGCTGCCAACCTTCCAACTGGTAGTAGCAGACCAGCATGGGATCAAACCCATAAGAACATTAATGGCACAAAGGGTCATGATTGGCACCCAACCGTTCGTGATGGACTTCGTAGTCATTCCTGTAAAGAAGAAGGGATGCGATGCCCTCCTAGGGAGAGGATGGCTTGTGAAAGAAAAAGCTAAGCATGACTGGAAATAGAATGTAATTTTGATGGAGAGTGATGATTAGAAGTTTACAATTGATTTGAGAAATCAATTGGTTAGTGAAGACCTGACATCTTTTTCGGGATCAGACAATGAGGAAGACGTAGACGAAGGGAGACAACGCATGGAGCCCACTAAGGAAGGGTTACTCAAACTCAAAAAGTACTCCAAAGATGACTTAGATTCTTTAAATGGGCTCTTCCATTGGAAATTAGAAGATTACAAAGTGTTTCCGTGCAACATGCTATAGGTGGAAGAAGGGCCTGACAGAGACTCATTTCTGCGTGAGTATGGTGAGTACAAGGAGGGAGAGGCCAGAGTGGAAGAAACATCGACACACAAGTTTGATGAAGAAAAACCAATCAAGTACGAAGAACCATCGGTGAAAATTGTGAACTTAGGAACTAAAGATAATCCAAAAAACATTCTCATCGGGAATGATTGGAATCCAGTGTTAAAAACAACAACGTTCAAAATTTTCATGGAGTACCGAGATGTCTTTGCATGGACATATAAAGATCTCAAAGGGGTTCCACTAGAAATATGTGTCCACTGAATCTCGTTAATACCTGGGGCCATGCCTATGCGGAAATGTCTGTACAGGATGAATAAAAACTACGTGGCAAGAGTAAATGACGAAATCGAGTGCATGCTAGAGGCCGGAATCATATTCAAAGTATAAACAATCAAATGGGTCTCACCAATAGTTATATCACTGAATAAGGAGGCTAATCAAATCTATATATGTGTCAATTTTAGATGCCTTAATGTGGTGACCATAAAGGATCCATTCCCGATACCATTTACTGATAGTATCTTGGAGGAGGTCGCTGGTCATGAGATTTACTCTTTCATGGATGGATTATCTAGATACAATCAGATATCCATCACAGAAGAAGAAAAAATGAAGACAAGGTTCATAGTAGAGGATGGTGTATATGCATACAATTGAATGCCCTTCGCTCTCTGCAATGCGCTGGCTACCTTTCAGTGGATTATCCTACAGATCTTTGACAAGATGGCAACGAGGAACTTTAAAGAATTTCTAGATGATTGGTTCATATTTAGCGGGCAAGAAAAGCACATTGGGGCTTTGGGGGAGTGTATGGATCAGTGTCAGAGGGCCCCTCTGGCACTTAACCTAAAGAAGTGTTGATTTATGGTACCCCAAGGGAAGTTTCTCGGGCAAATTGTATGTAAGGAAGGATTAAAAATAGACCCAGACAAGGTGCAGGTAATAGTCGAGATGGAGGCTCCTACGGACATGACTGGCATCAAATAATTCCTTGGGCATATAGGGTACTACCGTAAATTCATCAAACATTTTTCTCATGTATCTTGCCTAATGGATCAACTAACGCGAAAGGGAGAACCTTATAATTGGGGAACGGAGCAAGGGGAAGCCTTTGAAAACCTTGAGGCAAGGTTGGTAGCTGCACCTATCCTAGCATACCCTAACTGGGATAGAGAATTCCATGTGCATAAGGATGCATCCAACTTCATGATTGGAGCCACGTTGGCACAAACAGGTGACCACGGGTTAGATCACTCCGTATACTTTTCAAGCAGACTTCTCTCAAAGGTGGTGAAAAATTACAGCACTATGGAAAGAGAAGCATTGGGGATCATATATGCTGTACAGAAGTTCAAGCATTACTTACTAGCTACCCCTTTCACCTTCTTCATGGATCATCAGGCCTTAATGTACCTAATGAACAAACCACTTATTCAGGGTCGAGTAAGAAGATGGCTGCTTCTGTTGTAGGAGTTCACCTTCAATATCATAGTACGACTTGGAAAAATTCATGTGTGTGTAGACCACCTATCATGCATCACATAGGGGAAGCCACCAGAGGGGGTGAATGATGACTTTCTAGATGCCCATCTTTTTTGTATTTCTATTCTTCCTTGGTGGTATACAAGAATTAGAGAATTCTTGTGCATAGGACAATTTTGCAAGGGAATGCCACCAGGGGAGAGAAGGAAAATTATCTTAAGAAGTAAGACCTTTCAACTTATTAATGGGTTATTGTACAAAATGGGACCTGACCAGGTACTTCAGAGGTGTGTAATGGAAGAAGAAGTACATGGTGTTCTGAGGGAGGCCCATGAAGGTCCTATCGGTGGGCATATGGGACTAGACACAACATCGTGAAAGGTTTTACTCGTAGGGATATGGTGGCCCACATTGTATAATGACACACAGGAATGGGTGGTAAGTTGTGACACCTGTCAAAGAGCTGGGAAACCACTCAAGTGGGACTTTATGCCATTAAACCTATCCAATGATCAGGAGTTGTTTGAGCGATGGCGACTAGATTTTGTCAGACCACTAAAAGAAAGTAGATGCAGGTGTTGATACATGGTGGTGGCAACTGAATATCTCACCAAATGGGTGGAAGCTAGAGCCTTTCCAGATAACTCTATAGTAAGAATGACTAAATTTATCTATGAACAAATCATCACACGGTATGACATACTGATTCAGATCACTAGCGATAGAGGAGGGCATTTCGTTAATCATGTAATGCAGTTTCTTACTACTGAATTTAAAATATTTCACTCACTCTTAAGCCCCTACTACCCGAGGGTGAATGAGAAAGCTGAGGCTACCAACAAAATACTTGTGTTGGTCATTTACAAGTCGTGCAGAGTGGAAGGCGAGGACTGGGAAGAATGACTTCCAATGGTACTATGGGCATACCACATGACATACAAGGTCACCATTGGACACACTCCATTCTAGTTGATGTACGTACAAGAGGCCATCATCCTAGCAGAATTAATGGTGCCAAGCCTCCGAGTAGCACTTGACAACAAACTAGGTGACATGGAGAGCCTCCGAGAACAGTTGCATGCCCTTAACAAACTCGACGAATGGAAGATGTTGGCACCGTGGGAAAATGATGTGGCCCAACAATGTCAAAAACATTGGCACAAAAAGCACCTTTGACACACCCAATTTTCTTTGGGACAACTCATACTGAAGTACAATGGACGAAATGAAATTAAACCAGGCAAATTTAAAGTGAAATGGCTAGGTCCCTACAAAATTTGGGAAGTTGGGAGCAACGGAGCAATCAAATTATGGGTGCTCAATGGGATAGAGCTTCCTGATACTGTCAAAAAATCAAAACTAAAATTTTATCATGAACGACCAGACAGAAGGCCCTGATCGAGTTTGCAGAATAATGGTACTTAAAAAAAAATTAAAAAATTAAAATAAAAAATTATAAAAAAAAAGTACACCGAACGGTGGAAGTCACCGGACGGTGGCTATCCACCAAATAGTGGAGGCCACCTGATGGGGGCTTTCTACCCATTTGTGGAGGCCCACTTGATGGTGGCTATCCACCTGATGGTGGTGGCCCACCCGACAATGGCTGTCCACCCAACGGTGGTCACCACCAGACAAAAAAAAGGCCATGGGAAATAAAAATATTGCGCGACATAACTTGGCGCGAGAAACATAGTAAAGGCTGCAGGTAGAAGAAAAAGGATGTGGGTAGAACTAAAGGCCTTAAGGAAAAATAGAACACATTCCAAGGAAAGAGCACAGCGGGCAAAAAGAAAAGGAATCACTGCAGGTAAGAAGAGCACAGTCACACAGGAAGGAGAAGAGTGGAACTGAGCGGGAGAAAAAGAGAACAACAGCCAAAGAGCACAGCCATAGCCACAGGTAGGGGGAAGAGCTGTGCCAAGGAAAAGACATAGCCATAGGAAAAGAAGGGAAATGACCACGCGAAAAAGGGAGGGTAAGGAAAGAATCAAAAATTGTGGAAGGGAGAGAAGGCCTAACTATTTTTTTGAAACAATTATGAATTCAACCAGCAAGAGGAGTCAGTGGAAAAATCAGTTGTAGGTAGAGAGTTTGAGTTTAGGAAACAAAGCCATGGAAAAGAAGCCTACCATACTACCTTCTGGAGTCAGAGTTGCAAAACACAGACAGAGTGGCACGAAAAAACTCAAGTCCACGCAGCAGGAGGGAAGAGACACCATCACCTACCAAACGGTAGCATTTGAAGGTCTCAATAGACTTGAGTGCAAGAAATGGTGGAATGAAACCCCAGAGGAAAATGAAGTAAAAAAATCCCTATGGCACGCTGGTGTCCATTGGGCCATCTAAATGCCCCTATTTTTTGTGTGCCATTTTGAACCCACTTTAAGGGTCATGATCGAGGGTTTCGACAAGCAAACAAGAAAAACCATTTTTGTGTATCAAAATGCCAAGCTCACAGTCTCATGTGGCGCCGAGGACTTCACATGCATCTTTGGAATTCCAGGGCACAATGGGTAGAAGATGGAAACCAAAACACATAAAATACCTGTAGAAAGGAAGGAAGCTTGGATAATGTGGGTTTGTCATCCTCTCACTCTGGGGGAGTTGGATTCTATGGTAAAGGTGACAAAAGCTAGAGGCCTTTGGAAGGAATTCGTTGCATAGGGTTTTTGGCATTACATTTTCAATGTAATCAAGAGCTGGTTGATAGGATTGAGTCACGCCTCAGATATTGCCCTACCCCAGATTGTTTATATGCAGGGACTGATGAATGGTGTAGTATATGATTGGGATTCAATGTTGGCAGATAGGATGTTAGAGTTTATGTCATTATAGAACTAGACCTTTTACATGACCCATTATGCCATTGGATTGTTTCTAGAGGCCGCACTCAGGTAGATCCCTATAGTCGAGTTGGAACTCAAGCCGTAGGGAAAGCCTACAACAGGAGCTCCTTGAGTGTTTCACTGGAACTATCTCGATACAGACGGTGAAACCAGTGGTCAAAAGTGACATCGGACAATGTTTGTGGAGTCCAACCAGGGTATTGATAGTGGCCATGAAGCCACTTCTGAGCCTTCAGACACAAAATCAGAGGTGGAGGATAGTGATAGGATCACCGAGATCGTGCACATGGAGGCCCTGGAACCCACCTCGGCAGCCCCGTTGGTTCAGTTTGTAGCACTAGTGTTGTCTGTCTTGACCCAGTTGACTTCCTTAGGGGTGGGGAGTTAGTCAGTTCCCATAGTTGAGCTTCCACCTGAGGAAGAAGTTGCAGCCATTACAGTTGAGGCTGATACTAGACCTATGACAGGGGTGTCAGTTGCAGTGCAGACAACGCTCGAAGGCACTCAGGATGTTTGTGAGGGACAAGTTCAGATGGATGTGGTGGCATCAAGTGCCGTGGTGATAGTGGATGTAGAAATTTTGTAGGATTCTAACCGACGGAACCACCTCCTCTGGCCGACCCTACACACATTGGTGTGATGCATTCATGGATCAATTGACGGTTTCAGTTGGTTCCTACTCCACCACCAACAACAGTTCTTTCTCCTTGTTGGGAGGGTCCTCCAGAGATCATTAGTATCAACTCCATAGATGTCATAGTAGTTACAGATATTCCATCTATGTCTAAGGAGAATGTGGTAGTAGAGACAGTGGCTCCATTGGTCATTGAGCCGACCATGGAGGAAGGTGTAGCGACGAAGGTACCTTACGGATTTGAGTTATCTCATCCGACTGCCCTTACCATATTTGGGCTACTAGAGGGCGAGGATGTGGAGGCCTACTTAGCCGATATAGTCACTCAGGGATGTTGGTTGGTGGCAATAGCTAAGTCTCACACTATGGCTGTTGTGGTTCAGGAGTTGAGGCGTCTCCTAGCCTTTTCCCGAGTGGGGTGTAGTGCAACATTTGTAGATTGTTTTGAGAGAGGGTTGTGGCCTACGAAGGAGACTGTAGAGATGTTGGCTACCTAGGTTGTTCCTACAATGGTACTGGAGAGTGAGGTAGAGACTCTTGTTTGAGAGCTTGAGTAGACAATTTGGGATGGGTACCATATGTTGAGGAGATCTGAGTATGTCTTGTTGGACCATGAGACTGCATTGGTGACCACATAGAGAGCTCAGGAGGACCAAGGCACCAAGATAGAGGCAGTGGAGAGAGACTTACTCCAGTGTACCTAGGAGTTGGTGGCTGAGCAAGCAGCATGGATTGCTATGGATGAGAGACTGGCTAGGGAGACCATGGCTTGGGAGCAGCGATTGGCTGCAACATAGGCCAAGAATGAGGCCAAGGAGAAGGAACTTTTGGAGGCTGCTTTGATGATTAAGTCAGCCTTGGAGTTGTAGATGGTAGCTGAAGAACACTTGCAGACTAGAACTTCACACGTTTATGAGCTCTGAGCTTGATTGGGGTCATCCACTATACCAGTACCTCCAGCAGATCAGCATGCTTCCTCATCAGGGATGCTTCCTCTGCCCCCTTCTTCTTCTCATTCCTAGTTTTATTTGGGTAGTTCATCATTCCTATTTTGTTGTTCTATCCCAGACATTTTGTTGTTGTTTGGAGATGAATTTTCTTTAGGGGGATGATGTTAGCCATATATCAGATGTTAGTTAGGTATGTGCCGATGGTACTTAGTTACTACCGTCAGTTAGTTACTACCATCGGTTGGGAACGGGTGACGATGTTTGGTCGCACCACTTCAGGTTTTATATAAACATTGTACTTACTTGTTGAAGATATCATGATTTGGTGGCTATTGTAAATGTACTCAAGTTATGAATCATCAATAAAGAATATTTTATTCTATAATTGTATTTCCTGTAATGTCTATGCATCAGTAAAACTAGGTTACCCCAGTAGGTAAATGAGGTGTGACTGTCATCTCACTAGTCGGGAGATGAAATGTTTTGTGCTATGAATTCCATCTCTCGGCAAGCACAGTCAAAAACCCTTGATTTACCTTGATATCAGGTAAATCTATCAAAGAAGTCAAACACAAACATGCTATAATCTATAACTCATCAAGCATCAAGGCCCTGGATAAAGCAAGGAGCCATCCTGGATAAGGTCCTCAAAAAGAAACTACCTCAAAATAAATCTATCAACAAAACAAAAATACAGGTTCAAATCAGTATTCTAGCTAAGGTAACTATGCAAAAAAGCTATCTGTTTAGTCTTTTTAGCCTTCAGAAAGAGAAAAAAAATTCAAAATTGGTAAAAATCTAACTCCTAAACATGAAATGATTGTGTTTTTACGAGGTGCGATCCTAAACACTGGATGCGATCTGTGATTTCCTAGATGCGACGGGGAATTTGAGAAATGATCCTATTTTGACAGGATGCGATTCAGGACATGGGGTGCGATCCTATTTTCAAAGGATGCGACCAAATTCAAAGACCACTAAAGATATACCCTATGCGATTCAAGATGAAAAAATGGGATGCGATCTTGAATTAACAAGATGCGATCTGGGATTTTTGGGAAAAATAGGATGCAACATGGGATTAATTGGATGTGACCTAGGATACAGGGTGTGACACAAAACTAAAAGTTTAATATCTGCTACAATAATGGACAAAAATGAAATCTAAAAACATGAAAAGGTAGGTATTGATGTACTCACCGGTGGTGTATAATCATCCGAATGCTGATGTCGACAGGCGAGCTTGAATCAGTGCTTCTCTATGGGGACCACCATCTTCTCTACAAAGCTCTAAATTTACTGTGGATAAAATTGAAAATGAATGAGTAAAAAGTAACTTTTGAGATATATATTGACCTTTTTGAGCTATTTAGGAGCTCTGAAACTCCTTTATCAAAATTCAAATTTTGTTCTTTTCTCATCTATCGGGAATGAAATCAAATGCGCAAACGATGTTTTCAACAACATGCTACATATTTTACAACAGTTTCAAAAAAATGTAGAATTGCTCTATATGTTCTAAAAATGATTTGTAGGATTTATGAAATCAATTTTCTGGGTTCTCTATCATCCACATTGCACATTATTCATCAACATCTTGGTCCTACATCATTTTATCAGACTAAGAACTTACATTTTCATGTAGTTAACTTGGTAAAATTGTGTTTTCTTTTAACACACCTTTGCTTCTTCATTTCTTCTAATTGATTCTTTCTCGATCCAATTGATCAGTTCAAGTGATATATCATTCTACAGAGGGATTTTATTCTTTTTCCTTTGATTTTATTCCTGAGGGGGCATGATCACACTTAAATCAATCAAATTCTTGCTGAAAAGAATTAAAATGTCTTCATCATTAAAAGAATAGGGGCATGGCAGTTTCCCTCGACTAAGTTAGGACTGTTGGATAGAAGGCTTCGGTTCTCACAAGATGGATATCTATGTCTACATATTCTCAGATTCTTATTAAGCTCCCATCAGCTTCATACTGACCTTCGTTCGATCAAGTTCAGAGTCAGTATGATCAATTCTCATTCGATCAAGTTCAAAATTGATATATTTAAGATCTTTTCTTTATTGACCTTTGTTCGATCAAGTTCAAAGTCAATACTATCAGTAATAGTGCAATCAAGTGCAAGATCGATATCATCAGACATTTTGTTCAATCAAGTGTAGAATTATCAAACTTCTAGAAGTCAACATAAAACATTCTTTGAATCAATGCGCTGCTCACACATTAATTCTAAGAGGGGAAAATGTAACCACCCTAATTTGGTCTACTATGAATAGAGACCCTATTTTCCCTAAGTGTGATCATACCCTTGTAACACCCCAAAATTGGCACCCAATAATCCAATCAATTTTGGTGCATTTTCTCATCTTCGAAGTCCTATTGTACTAGGCAAATTCTTCCCCTAATTGACTTTAATTGACTGAGTTTCAAATGCAGAAAACCCAAATTTGCATAAATCTG
>MU226255.1:1726423-1739425 GCA_018584345.1 Thuja plicata
TCATAGATTAATTGCATCTCTTTTCATAGACTAGTTGCAATTTCAATTTCATAGAGTAATGGAAAATTGGTCTTTTCTTACATTCTAGAAATCCTCCATATTAGCAATGGTCAGGTTGTTGGCTCTCATTCTGAGGGTAAAACTCAACATCCCCAACTTATTAGGAAGGAACAAGTCGCTTCAATCAAGTTTGCAAGGTGGACAATTCATGTTCATTTTTGTGAATCGAACGATTGTATAATGACTATGTTGTGTTTGTGCCAAATTTAGAGGTCTATATTCAACATATAACAAACCCTAATTATGTCAAGACAATTCTTCAAATAATTGACATAATTCATTTAAATCAAATTTAATCTCTTAGTGATCTTATCACTAAATTACATTAATTGCTTTAGCCAATTAAATCAAATCAAATCAATTAAATCAAAAGAAATAAATATATGGCTAAGGTAATTAATTAAAAGGAATTAAATATATTTCCTAATTACAACCCCTTACTTGTAAAATAGAAAGTCAATCCATTAGCCAATGAGAGTTAAATCACTTGGATCACCTCACATGGATCACCAAAGATTCAATCTCCACCTCTCTTCACAATTCAATCCTAACCTCTTATTCATTAAATTATTCTATAAAAGGAATGAATTTTGAGCTCAATGGGCCCATAATATTATAATTTTAATTACATCCGTATGCTACTCTAAATTTCTAGAATTCTTAATGTATTTTGATTGATAGTAATTAAAACATCTCATTTGGAGCTTTGAAATGAACTTTATTTGAGAATTTAGCTTGCATTATTTAAATATTCCATTCTAAGCATGATGTTGTCACCGATTTATGCATAATCTGAGGGAAAATTATAGCATATTTCATACTCCTCTTAGATAGGGATCAATATGTCAATTTTAGTAATGTATATGTTCTTTTCCTTGGTTATTTCATGTTTATCTCACTAATGCAATGACATATTGAAGTATTGTGTTGCAGCTTGCAGGTCCACAAAATACACACAAAATATCAATTGTTAGATTAATATATGGAAAGGTATGTTCTAAGATGGGAGGGGTGAATCAGTACTTCTAAAACTTTTAACTGCTATTTTTTACTCTTCACTGAATTGAATATCATTCATAAAAACATTGAAAATCATGTAAAGTAAATTAGAAAACCATGAAAAATAACTCCTTGAATTTTGGTCATGCATAAATCCTTTATTAGAGGAAAAACATATGGTGGGGATGACACCCACAATCCTTCACTACTGCAGTATAAAGGTCGTGCGATTAAGCTACAATTTTAGCTACTTCTAATAGCTTACTCTGTTAGGAGTATTATACTCGGTTAAAAGTGTAAAATACTTATTCAGTCTACTTTGTTAAAGGATTTTAAAATCTCTAATCTAAGAGATGAACGTAATTAGAGGATTTACAAAAATAAGACCTGTTAGGGCCTACCCACTGAATGGGATTTCTACTCTCCTAACTATTACAAAAAACTATTAAAAAAATGTCTACAAGTATGCATCAACCATAATGTTGTTCAAACACTTTATGCTTTGTAAGTGCATTATCTCATTATGCACCCGGTAACTATTTTGTTTTGCACCTTATAACTTATGTATTCTAACTCCTTTAGCTCTGTCGTTGTAACTACTTCTGTCTCTTCTATTCACCATTATCATGGAATCTTCATGTACCGTTCCTTTCTAATTTATCTTAAGGCAGTTAACCTAGATTGGATCCTTCTTCTTCTTTGGTGGAGTTGAAGTGGTGCAATGTTGGCTTCATTCCCAACACATTTATTATGCTTTTCTTTCATTGGTTGAGTTTCCTTGTGATCATGTGCAATCATGTTATTAAAATCCCAATGTTCTACCTAACTTCTATCTTGAATATTGTGAAATCTTTCTCGCTTGACGTTCAGGTTAAATATATTCAAATTTGAATTGTTATGTTAGCTCTGGTGTATTCAGTAATTTTCTCTAATCTTGCTCGGTGACATAATCTCTTCTCCATGAATAACTATGCCTTTTGACTCGATGACTAACATAGATCGGTAACTGCCACTGCTTATCTTGGTGCTAATAACTGTTTGGTGCTTAGTGTCTTGATATTCCGCTTTACCGAATATCTGCTTAAGTGTATTCTTCCTTTTATCGATTGTTCCATTTCCCTATCATGAATTTGACAAAACTAATGACAAAAACTATCTGATAGGAGTATCATGTATGTCATAGCCATAATCATTCATCATAATTTTCAATGAAATATATGTATTCTAAATTATAATAACAAAATTCTAATTTATCATATGTCACACCATTAATCCATAATCTATATCAATCATGAGGAAATTTCACCAAGATCACATAAGCATTAAATTACATTTCTAACAACATCAAGATAGCCAATAAATCAAGTAGCATAAATAATCTAGTAGTAACACATAATAATGTTGTGAAAATCAATATAAAAATAGTAAATATCCATGTCATATGATATCTAATCCAAACTGTCTGTGCTAACATATCATGACAAGTGCACTAAAAAGAAACATGTAAATAGTATCAAAATGTCTCAAAAACATAGTCCATGCATAAAATGTATGTAATGCTATGATAGGATTAGGGCAGTGTCTCGCATAGGCACATGTGAAATTTTTATCTGGTTGTACCCTGAGAAGCCATCCATTAATTAGTACATTTCATATACGAATGTCATATAAACAATCATGTCAATATTGGGAAAAGGGATGTCATCTTTGGGACATGCCCTGTTAAGATCTTTGAAATCAGTGCATACTCGGATAGACTTATCTAGTTTTGATACAGGCATAATATTTGAGATCCATTCTGCATAGTAAATTGCTCTGATGAATCCAGCTTCGAACAATTTTTCCAACTTGACTTTTATTAGTAGAGAAACATGACGGAGCATCTTTCTAAGTTTTTTAACTGGTTTAACTCTAGGTGCAATTGAGATATGGCACATTATACCCCGACATATCTGAGTAGGTCTATGCAAAGTTGATTTTTTTTCTTTAAAGAATTGAATGAACTCTTTTGATTCCTCTTCTGATAGTGATTGTTCCAGATAGATTATATGTGGATGCTCTTCAATTCTAATATTCACAGGTTGTGTTGGTTCTAATATAGAAAAAAATAAAAAAAAATAGAAAATAAGAAAGAAAAAAGTGCCTCGGTGAAAACCTGGTAAACAGGCGCCTTGGTAGCAAAAACGAGAATCTCTTCCAAGTAGGTGAAAAATTTTAGAGTAAAAAGGTATTTTCACTTATTAATTAAATCATTATTGATTTAATTATTTCGTCACTTTTTATCTCTAGTTCACTTAAGCTAAACTTTAGGCATATAATAATTAATTCTATTATTAATTATTATCATGCAACGTAGGTTTCTCCACCTTTTGGTGTTCGATCTCCTTTATAAGGATTGACCTCTTTGCAATTCCCCCAATTCCCTCTCTGAATGAATATTTCATCTTTCAGATCATTATGAGTTGTTTCTCCATTCTTTTCTTTTGTGACAGGTATTTTGCATATAGTGGATCTTGGTAATTGAATTCTTCAAATTCTAACATGGTATCAGAACCTTGCTTTTGCAGCCTATTTTTGAGTTTTTTGAAGATTTTTTAGAGCGTCGAGGGTTTCAAGTTTTTAGAGTTTTTTGTGTGGCACAATTTGACCTCATAGTTGTGCTCAAAATGCCCAAAAACCCCTATTTCCATATAAGGCACGTCCAATTTGAACACAGTTACATTTTGAGGCAATTTTTTTTTGCCCATACAACCCTATTCTGGGCACAATTTTTGAAGCAGGTGGAAAAAAATAAAAAAATCCCAAAATTTCTTTTTTCAGACTTTTAATTTTTTTTTTTAAAAACCCATTCTTTTATAGGGTTTTTGCATATATTTTTTGGCAAAAAAAATTAGAAAAGAAAAGAAAAAATTAGTGAGGGTTGTACCCCACCCACCTGCCATGGCAGTCGCGTAGGCCCCATTGAGACCGCACTGGTCCCTAGGTCGTGGACTCGAAAGTTTTTTAATTATTTTTTATTAAAAAATATAATATATAGTTTTTTATTGTTTTTTCTCAAAAATAAACAATTTCAATTTTTTAATTTGTTTTTTCAGAATTGTTTTTTTTTTCCACCAAATTTGGTCAAAAATTTGGAGGCAACACCAGATTTGGAGGCAATTGTCAGTTTAGTGGGGCCCCGCTATATTTAGCAGAGGTTTCTTGGGGTTCTTCTTGTTTTGACCTCCTTTTAGTTTTTTGGTCATAACTTGAGAAACCAGAGGCATTTTTCACCAAACGAGATATTGTCTGAAAGCGGGTTCTAAGCTTGATCTAATTTTCCAGGTTTAGTTTTTTGATTTTGTTGTCTTGCAGGGTTTTTTCCCAGTCAAAGTTAGGGTTCCTTTTTTGTACTCTGATCGCCATATCTTTCTCCTTCGAACTCCATTTTTTGACTTCCACATGTTGGAAAGTTGGTTATGTTCTCTTTCTTCTTGTATGGATTAACGCCTCGCCAGGGAATCCAAGAGAGATTAACTTAAACATGTTACTATGTTTGCTGAATAATATTTTTTTTAAAATTTACATAAAGAGACATACACTAATGCAGAAGCATATACCATTTGTACACATGTCTTACACACACAGATTAAAAGACTCAAGGGTTCCTTGGTGTTGAATTACTTAAAGAAAAACACAACTAACCATATAACAAAAGATTCCATTTGAATAGATATAATAAATACAACTTACAAAATCATAGTTACAATCTTCATGGATAACCATGAAACCACCATAAACTCACATTCACTGCACAGGTCGTAGGGTATGTGGTAATCACTTTAATATACTTAATATACAATATCTAGATTAGGTATCACATGCAATACTCTAATACAAGATTTACAATAATGAAATTACATAATCAATAATGAAGAAACATAAAGAGCTCATCTGCAAAGATCCATCAAGCACCTGGTACAAGGACGTTGAATCTTAATGGGTAAAGAATCACTACCACCCGTCCGTGTGGAACCATAAAGGTCCACCCCACCGTGCTGAAGAGATAACAATAGACCCCAATCGGATATCCAAAACTAATAAGGATGTAACCGCTAAGCAAGGTATCCTGATAGCTCTCTAATCTAGGTGTACTATACATCATGAAAGGTAAGACTCACTAATCCAGAGGCAACTGACATCTGTAGGAAATCTAGACTGTGTAAAGGAAGGTGTCATCATGTACGTCTAACCCTTAAGTTTTGTCTTAGAAATCCATATGGATTCCGGTACTTAAGTGACCATACACGGAGCCAATGACCTCTCAAATTGACAAGGCCACTAACTATGCCAAGTACCCTCCGAGGCAACTAGCATCTTCTCATCACCATCTTAGTCTATACTAGCACTCAAACATGGGTGAGGACACATCTTATTAATTTATTTTAATATCTCTTAGTATGTATTTAGTTATCACTTATTAAGTAAACTCTATAATAAGCAATCTAGTAGTCACTTACAGACACAGAACTTATCGCAAGCCACCCCCGACTACACATCTAGGTAACCTACCCTAGGCTCATGGATCCTACAAAGATCTAGCATAGGTCACAACCCAAGTATACCCAAATCTAGTATCCCACACATCAGGAATGGTCACATATAGGTACAGATTCAGATAACAATATCGAAAGGGTCAACATGGCCAGTTTAGGGTAATAACATAAAACACACATGCCATAAAGTAACAGAAATGCTAAACATTCCCCCAGCCTCTATATACATCCTAAGCCATCTAACGCCCCGATGATAATCACATATGCACAAAAGATAATTTAGAACGATGAATGGAATAAAAACATCCTAAAAGACTGAAAAAGCACATAAGCAGATAAACATTTACAACTAACTCAGTTATAAACTTCATCCAAACAACTATGTCTATAACTTAATTTGAAATAAGTAATGTAATCTTAAATTAGATCCATCTAAAAACTACCTCTAGTAATTAAATAATCTAATCAAAATAACTTATTAATTAAACCAAATTAATCTATCAAAACCTAAAGTCTCAAACTACTTCAGATTAAAATCCACATTGATTAACTTTAATTAAACAATTACATATTTAATTAAAATTAACAATAATATATATATTAATTAAAATTAATATTCACATATTAATAAAAAATTAATAGCTAAATCATATTATCATATTAATTAAAACAATAACTAACACATTAATTTAAATCAATAAATAAATTATGTTAATTTAAACTATTAACTAACATATTAATTAAATTTAATAATTAATATATATTAACTAAAAACTATTAATAATACTTATTAATAAAAATAACTAATAATAAAAATTTTAAATATAAATTAAATTTAATAATAAAATTTGATTTGAATAATAAAAAAAACTTAAAAAAAAAAAAAAATAAAATGTTGGGGGAGGGGGCGGGTCTTCGCGGCCCCCCCTTTTCCCCTTCTTACGTCAGCCTGCCGTAGGCAGTACCGGTACTTGCCGTAGGCAGTGCCGGCTCCTGCCACATGCAGTTCGGCCCTGCAGCGGGTGGGGTTTGTGGGTGGAGCCCACTGCCCCCCCCGCCCATTGTTATTTTTTTAAAATTTTTTTTTCTTTTAACACAAAAAAAAAAACGATGCCATGCGAAATTCAATGATTTTTTTTTTTTTGAAACAAATCATTCCGAAAACGGAAAGTTTAATAAGACTTTTCCTATTTGATTTTTTTTCTCTTTTCTTTTTTTTGTCTTTTCTAATTTTTTGTCCTTTCTGGGTAGTAATATTTTTGATTGTTGAGATTATTTTTGCAAGTCTGTATCTTTTCCAGGGAGCTATTTTTTTTTTAACTAATTAATTTTTTCAATGAGATTAAATTTCCAAGCAAATATTTTTTTTCTACTATAGTCTTTACTATAGGGGAATTAATTTTCTCATTTTCTAGGTCTTACATAGGGTCTTTTCCAACAAAATTTCGACAGCATTTCCCTACCCGTAGACACCCAAAAATAGACAGGTTTGTGACTTTACATTAAAAACACTAATTTTTATCTATTAATTAATGGTCTTTTAATCATTAATTAATCATCTATTTTCTTCTAAATTCATTCCCCAAATCATCTAATCAAATTCTCAAAATTAATTAAATAATTAATTTTATTTAATTAATTAACCTTAATTGATTAATTACTATTAATTAATTAATTAAATTCAATTTTCTATAGTTTAAATTCAAATATTTAAACTTATCAATTAAATTCTTTCAATTAAATTAATTTAATTTCATTCAATAAAGCAATTCTGAATAAAAAAGAATTCAAATATCTGACATGCTGAAAACATTAATTAAATAAATGAATTAAATATTCATTTATCTTCAGAAAGATAACTCTAATCAGATCACATGGGTTACTCCACCCATCTCTCCAGTCCACATGGGTAACTTCACCCACCTCTTCAGTTCAAAAAGGTAACTCACAATTAGCTCTTCAGTCAACCAAACTTTGTCTCCTCTTTACCAATTGAAGAGGTGGAGTTTATTGATGGCTTCTCCAGTTCCCTTTGATCTCAACTGTTCATCTCCCTATCTCTAGGATTGATCTCAACCGTTCATTTCATCCCTAATTCCTATATAATAAACCCTTCATAACCATTTGAAGGATCCAGGATTTCAAGCTCTTGTGCACCATTACTCCGTCAGTTTGGTTCCTGCATTCAAGGCATCTTGCGATCACACACCCATTTCAAGTATCAAATTCTCGACGCTTCTCAAGTCATAGACGCTGCCCGCACCAATACTGAGCATCAAAAGCAGTGTTTTGGAAGGAGTAGAGAGAGACAATAGAAGCTTCAAGCACTTTGGGGTTTGCATTCATTTTTTTTCCTTTTATTGCTTGTACATTTTATTGGTTACGTTTCAAGTTATTCGTTATTGGTAGCTTTGTGTATTGGATTTATATCATTGTAAAACCATTGCTACTAACCCTTGCCTTTGGAAAGCTTGGGAACCATGAATCACGCTTGAGGGAGGCATACATTTTGGTGAACCCGACGTGAAGCAAACAACTTGAATATCTCTTACATACAATAGACAGGATCCTTTAGCCTCGACCGTATGGTTGTAGACCTCATTTTCCATCATTTTCTTGATATTTGTGTAATTTTGCAATTGTTGGTATTTTGCCGCAATTGATGAAATAGTGCAGCAATTGATTGGTTTAAATACCACAATTGATTTGAGGGTTTCACAATATTTTCTATCATTTTTCAATTCTCTATTTCTGGTATTGTGCCACAATTGACCGATCCGTGCCGCAATCGCTTGTATATTGTCGCAGCTGAGAGTATTCTGCATTGACAAAACTTTACCGCAATTGCCAAAAGTTTGCCGCAATCGCTAAAAGGTTGCCGCAATAGCTAAAACTTTGCTGCAATTGAGGGAAGGTATTTATGTTTTGCAATTATCATCTTTTGAAATTTTGTTTGAAATATTTAAAATATAACATTTAAGTATAAGTGACATTTCTTATACTTTAAGTTATATTTTAAATATATACTTCCAAGATGTTTGAGAGTGGTTTCAGATCTCTAGGAGTTAAAATGCAAAATGTAAATTTTGGAGGATTTAAAAAAAAAATAGACTTAGTCAAATTTCAGGATTCAACATGTGTTAGAAACCTTGTTGTTTCATCTTGTGGCATTGGAAATAGATTTAACAAAGCATACTAAAATTAACTCATTTTGTTATTTTAGTGCTTAAAAAGAACATTGTATGCCAAACATCACAAATCTCACTTTTCTAATTTGGTGCTTAAAATTGACATGGTGGTTAACAATTGAACAAAGACAAAAAATATTTCAATTTGGTTCTTTTAAAATCAAACAAGCAAATCATCACCTACTTGGGGATTTAAAACTAAACACTTGTGTTTGTATGGTGGTGTAGCTTAGTTCACATTTCAAACTTTTGGAGCTTAATCGATTTACCTTGTGTCTTGAGTTTTGGGTGCACTTGCACAATTTGTTAGATTAGAAACCTTTATACTTTTAGAAAGGCCTATTTGGGGAATGCGCTTCTTCCTCAGAGAATGACCTTAAACTAGTAATCCTTCCGATCGGTATATAAATAAGGTGCGAACCAAAGTTCTCTCTTATCTAGCCAAGCTCGGGTGAGGTGTGTTGATGATATTCTGGATCGGGTGAATATCCCTAAGGATCCAACATGGTCAACTAGGCTCTTAAGTGAGTCACACATGTACAAACCTATTGGATAGATGCCACGGAACCTTACTACAACCTTGTTAATTAGAGGCCAACCCAATTTACCTCTGAACAGGTACCTTATTATAGTGCAAGGGGTTGCAAAATTTCCCCTCAAGATTCCCAACATATGTGTGCACGACATTTGTATAGTGAAAGATATCTTCACTCCACGAAAACAATACCTGAAAATAGAAAAAAACATGGGCACCCACGTCATGGACCTTCGTGTCCTAATAGTGTGACAATTGTTGTGTGAGCTAACAAACATTCAAGCATTGGGCCTATAACATTGTATTCAGAAGCCATTGACCTAGATTAATTTGACTGTTCGTTGTTGAGACCTCATGATAACCTTGCAACTTGAAAAAGTTGTAGAACATACATATTGTCAGTCTTCATTCTTTAAAACATAGTGTCTGTTATGCTTGTTCTTTGATCAGTTTTTGAAAATGCAAAACAAACATCCAACTATCAAAATGAGTCAAACATGTTAAAGTCTAGGGATGTCAACATCAACTGTCTTGCAAATCAGAAGCCTTGTTCCAGAATATCAAAATTGTCAGATAGTGATACTTATCCTCTAGTCTTTTTTGAGACTGTTCCCCTTTTACCGCAATTGCCCACATTTTACCACAATTAACAAAAGTCTGCCGTAGTTAACTTGTTTATTATCACAATCTACCTGTTTATTACCGCAATCAGTGATAAAGTATCACAATCGACCATTTACTTTACCGCAATCAGTGGAGTTGTACCGCAATTGACTAGAGATACATTATTCCTATTTTGACCTAAAAACCTTGAAAGAACTCTTCATTTGGTGTCCAAAACTAGTGTCTATCCCAGGAAAATGCAAAGAACATTGTGTGAATATATAAACAATAAAGATCATCCCTTCTCTAAAAAACACAATTATTGTCTAAAACATTGTTAGTTCAAAAGCTCAGACTCAAAATACCTTGATCTCATCATATCAAACATCGTCATCTTTATCAAAGTGACTTTGTCCCAGGCAAAGGTCGACAAATCTTATCTTTTTACATCATCACCACTTTGAGATCAAGATATATCAAAATCTGTCCTTAGAATTACCCTTGTCCAAAACACAACTTGGACTTCCTTAGAAAGGATATTCTTCTTTGTTTTCATTATATCACTTATTTTAGTTACAAAATCTTGACCACACTATGTCTCAAACACCTCATGGAGGGCCTTTTACAAGGTCAAAGGCTAGAACACAACTTGATGAGTCATATATCAACAGATTATCCGCTTGGAAAATAGAGAGAGAAGACGACCCTTTTATAAACACCAGTTCTACTCTGTTCCTTGAACAACCCCGTGGGGTAGCTCTTTTCCAAAATTTCACAAATGAGGAACTAGAGGATATAGAGCAAGATGCTTATTCCACACAAGTGGTTAACGTTGTTATAGAGAGGAATCTTGAATGCTTCTTAGCTATGATGATAAAGAAGGGAGTCAAACTCCCTGTTAAACTCAGTGTATCGACCATATGGCCTGAAAAACCCTCTCGCATGTCAAAAAAACTACTTAGTCTCCTCAGATGCTTCCTGTTGTCTCTCAAATCTTCCCACCATTGGTAATACCCACATTGAAACAGACAATACCCAGTCAAACCAAAGGCATGAACCAGGCCAACACATCTTCCACTCAAAGCATGACAGGCTTGCAATTGAGTGCACCTATGGTCATTAGTATGCCTCCACCTTCGGCCTTATGGTTTGGTCAATCAAGCTATCATGCTATGCCTTCTATCCCACCAAAAAATAACAACTTTTTTTCCACCATACTGCTACCACAATCAATTCCTACTAGCCTTGGGATCAACACATCATTCCCGTAGGGATCCATCTCTGCAGGTCTGACTTACAGTCAATGCCCACCCAAGGCTACACCTTTTCCCATTCAAAAACCAATCCAACCCCAACAACAACAACTGCAGCTTTAGTTGCCACAAATCCAACCCCAGCAACAACAACCCCAGCTTAAGTTGCCACAATTCCAACCCTAACCACAACAACCACAACTTTAGTTGCCACAAATCCAACCCCAACAGCAACAACCCCAACTTCAGTTGCCACAATTCCAACCTCAACAACAACAACCCCAACCCCAGCTTCAACATCAACAATATACACCCCAACAGTATCAACCACAGTTTCAACAAAAACAACAACATCCCCAACCCCACCAAAAAACACACCAGAATCAACCTTGGGAAACTCGCATGCCCCCATATCATAATAATGTGTTGGGAAATCAATATTAAGTCCCAAAGACAAGGTCCTATGTTCCTACTCAACGGACACAACCTGATGAGTCCTATATCAACCAATTTCCCCCATGGGAAAAAGAGCAAGATGATAAACCATTTCTCTCATGCGAAGAAGAACAAGAACCTAACTACTATGATGACAACAACCCTCTTGTCTATTCAGAAAGTTTCCCCGGGTTGGCACACGAACAATGGCAAACTAATATCCTCATGCAACAAGTGCAAGAACTGCAAAATTAACTAGATGATCTTCAAATTCAAAGGCAACCAAATTCTTACACTCTAGAGGACTTATATCCCTACCCTATTGACTATATATCTCATATCACATCACAAGTCAATGAATATTCTCTTATTTCCTCAAATCCACCACCGATGATTTCCCAAATAAACACAATTGAAAATATGTCATCTTTGGGAGACCAATCTAAACCTTTCAAGAGTTTAATTCAAAATCTGGTTCGTAGACATCATTCTATTGTTAAGAAAGATCAAAATCATCTACCCATGTCTAGCAAGGGCCCATTCCAAAACAATAACATTGTTGAAACATATATCTCCTATGAAGAAGTTGTTCCATAAGAAGCCTCTATGTTTCCCACTAGTCCTTCATCTCCTGAAGAGTCACAAGATAAATCTTTTCCATTCTTATCAAATGATATATCTAGTGATGAGACCTACCAAGGGCTATCCACAATAGGTTTCAATGATAATCCCTTTTACGACTTAGCTATCCTAGATCCAATGCCACCATGTTCTCCATTCCTAGACGAACCCACTCCAGAGAGTCCCATTCAAAATCCTTCTCCCTCATGTCAAAACATTGAACCCTTCCAAGAATCCACCATACATATTCCAATTGATATCCTATGTCAAGAGGATGATGTAAAGCATGAAGAAATAAGTCCTAAAGAAAATCAAGATCAAGCTCCCAAGAATGACCAAACCTATGTAGTTTTTGACCAAGATCTTATACTTCAAGAAACTCATGAAGATTCCACTATCCTTGACCATCCTATCCAAGCTGATCCCCTTCCATCCCAAGAAAAAAGTTTCATTCCAAGTCTTATGGACCTTCCACTTCCCATGCCTAAGCAAGATCATGACATTCTTCCCATTCCTTCGAAGGATCCCATTCACATTCAAGAGAAAATCACACCTAAAATGGAGTTTTATGGTCCTCTTCCTAGTCAAGATCAAAGTATCCCTTCACCTTCTTCTCCACAACAAGATCCTATCATTCCTCCTAATGCCCCTCATGATCCCAACACATTTATGCAAGTTGTTCATGAACCCCATGCATTTCAAATGGATTCCTCTACTTCCATCTAGTCTGGTCCACTTCATGATCCTATTGTTTCTTCCATATCATATCCACC
>MU226255.1:1740281-1763568 GCA_018584345.1 Thuja plicata
TCCTCCATCACTCCATCACCCCTCAAGGTGTGTGCCAATGTTGTTCGTTCCCACATATCCATCCACTCAAAATCAATTATTCTCACAATCCCTCCATTATCCAACACATATATTCCAGTCTTCCATCCATCCTCTTGTCCAATCCTACACATAAAGCATTAGCCTATCCCACTTCATCCATTTTATCCCCCTTTTTCGTCACCCTATCAACATCTTTGACCTTACCTTCAATAGCCATGATCTATTATAACACATATTACAAGGTTACAATCTAAAGAGAAAGATGCTTAAGTCCTTCCTCCATTTCCTATCACGAGTCTATTATCTTCCAAAAAAGTCAAAAAAAAGAGAGAAAAATATTCGTCCACTAGTGAAAACCTGGAAAACAGACACATTGGGCATGTACCATGATGAAAACCAGATAAACATGCATCATGTGTAATATACGAAACTCTTGTATTCCATACATGGGGGAATGTTCCATCCATATTTTCCTATCATATCATATCCCTTTCATTTCCTCCATTAACCTATATCCCTCATATCCCTTATCTTATCAGCATCCATTTTCCTTTTTTTCCAACTTTGATCTTGACAAGGATAGGGATCTCCCTAGAAGCATCACATATCCTATATGTTTCATGTTGTCCACATCCCTATGGTCCATATTTCCTATCTTTTTACAGTCTTGAATCCATATCCCTTCCCCTTGTCCATTGTTGATTATGCTTTCCCTATCCATTTCCTATCATTATCCTGTCAAATCCCTCTCTTGGTCTTGATAGAAAATACAGATAAAAAATACAAAACCTATTTTCAGCATCCTCTTGACATGTCCACTCTTGTCAACCATATTTCAATCAATGCACCATGTCTTTATCTTATCTTGTCATTTCCAATCCCTTATCTTGCAAAGAAACATGTTATCTCATCTTGTGGACAGTCCTTGGCATCCAAACAACTTCAAGACATACTAATAGACCTTTGACCTTCATCCATCTACCAGTTCATCCATCAATCCATAATTTCCTCGCCTTGCTAGACTGGGGGCAATCTACAAAAGTTCTATGTGGGGATTTGACCTAGTGGGTAAGATTACACCAACCTTTTCTAATGGACATAATTACATCATAGCAGCAATATAGTACTTCACTAAGTGGGTGGAAGTTATTCCCCTTAAATGCATAACTGGAAAGAAGATCTCAATGTTCATACTCAACCATATCATCTGTCGGTATGGAATTCCTCAAACCATCCCGATGGATCACGGTACACCTTTCCAAAATAAAGATGTTGAAGATCTCTATGAATAGTTCCAAATCAAACAAGACTTCTCTTCATTCTATTATCCTCAAGGGAATGGCCAGGCTAAAGTGACAAACAAAATAATTTTGAAAATCTTGAAGAAGACAGTGAATGAATCAGGGTGAGACTGAAATTTACAACTTATTCCCGCATTATGGGCATACAAAACTAGTGTGAGAACACCTACAAGAGCCACTCCTTTCTCCCTATTCTATGGATTAGAGGCGATATTACCCCTCAAAGTGGAAATCCCATCCCTAAGGACATCTTTGAAGAACTTGATTACATATGAAGACTACAGAGTAGCAAGGCTTAGTGAACTGGAGTTACTAGATGAAGTAAGACAACATGCCTTCAAACACTTACAAGGATATCAGAATCATCTTAGAAGGAACTATCATAAAAAGGTGAGGTCATGAACATTTGAGGTAGGAGACCTTTTCCTCATGGAAAATCAAGAGAACCAAGCAGAGCGAGTCAAACCCAGAAAGTTTGAGCCTAACTGGCTAGGACTATTTGTCATTGTCAGCTCTACCCAAAGTAGGGCATAAATATTGGCGACACCAGAAGGAGATTAGATCCCCAGATACATCAAAAACATGTGCCTCAAGAGGTTCTACCCTTGAGGTCTCTATGGTTAAGGCACCTATCTACATATCCGGAAAATACCAGAAAAATCAAAAAATATAAAATGTTACCTTGGTGAAAACCTGACAATCAGGCATCTTGGCGACAAAAAAAAAAGAAAAAAAAGAAAAAAGTAAAGAGAAACAAAATTGCTTTCTTAGTGAAAACCTATAAAATAGGCACTATTAAGTAGGTACCTTGGTGAAAACCTGACAAACATATGCCAAGTGTTCAAATCCAGCTTCACCATCAATGAACTCCAAGATCAAAATCTTGAGCACACTTCAAATGCAAGACTGACTACCCAAGCTATATCTAGAAGCACATTCCCCTCTGAGAACCAACACTTATCCATGGTTAGTACTGGTCCACCAGACTGGGGGCTATTCTAAATATCCTGAAAAATCCCTAAAAATTTAGAAAACACATCAAAATCCTAAAAAGATAAAAAATCAACAGAAAATCAATCTTCATCAAAAACAATAAAAAAATTGCAAAATCCCAAGCATTAAAACCAACTTAGTTATCAAGAGAGAAAAGGGCGATCATGCCCAATCAATCAATGTCACAATCATGAGCTTTATGAATCAGTGTTGGGCTCATCTGACACAACTTTATCAATCTATCAAACCTATTAGCAAGCTACTGGCGACCAAGCTAATCTATCAAATGTCCCAATCATGAGCTTTGCAAACCAACATGGGGCCCATCTAACATAGCTTGATTAGCTGCCAACATGATCATAATAAATCAATCACATCATATCAATTGTCTTACACAGTGATGGATATGCTTAAACCAGACAGGTCAGTCTTATATGAGTAATCTATTACTGAAACTAGACACACTCAAGCAATCAAGCCTACCCAAAGAATCGAGCCAATCAAGAGAATCCAACTGCATCAAGGAACTATCCAAAAATGTTGACTAGATTGGTCAAGTTGGTCAGATGTCAGTCTATATTTCATGATTATGTTCTTACGCTACTCTAGGATCCACCATGTGAGGAGAGTAGCTATGATAGATCATGACTTATTTTCTTTGATTTCTATCTGTTGAATGTTCACTTTGATTTTAGGGCCATGATGATTTAGGATAAATGTGGTAGGTGCTGTCACTTATCAGGCAGCTACATAGTTCCACGATTTGAGCTTAACTTTGGGAAAGAATTGGACATTCCTTCTCTTTTATTTTCTTGTTTGCTTTATAGAATCAAGAGCTCACAGTGCTATTCAGATGGACTCTGAGTGCGTTGGAGTTCTATCTTGGTTTCTATGGTCTTTTATTTTATTTTGCAATCAAGAGATGGCGATGCTATCCAGATGGACTCTAGGGGCATAGGAGTTCTATCTTGTTTGATTTGGCTTTCCCTTTTTGGAATCAAGAGCTTGCAGTGTTATCCAGATGGACTCTGGGTGCAAAGGAGTTCTATCTTGGTTTTTTTGTTTTAGTTTACTCAAAGGACAAAGCGGTATCTAGATGGTCAATATCTGGGTGCTTTTGGCTCTCTTTCTTTTCAAACAGGGAACATAGCTAAACCCAGTTGGTCAATATTTGGGTGCACTAAGTTCTCTTTCTATTCAATCTCTCTACTCCTTCCGCTTATCAAGAGGTCATGGAAGTATCCAAATGGTATGTTATCTGGATACATTGGACTCTCTTCAAAATTTTAGAAAATACAAAAAAAAAGATGCAATGATGACAAATATTGGAAACAGGGGCAGCGACTTAGGACACTCATCCTTTCTATCAATTCATATCTATCAAAAAAGAAAAAAAATCCTTTCTATCATTCCATTCTCTTAGATCAATCTCAGAGAATATCTATCCAAACTAACTTCTTTCTAATTAACACATACATTACTTAGATATTTTGTGCATAATAGATTGCATTCATTCCATTTAAGTGCATCAGAAAATGAAAAAAACATAGTAGTTGCATACATGGTAAATCATAAATCACGTGCATCTAGAAGCATCTCATATAAACATGCATATCATATCCACCATCCTGCATAAACATGTTAGTATCATAGGAAAAGTAAATCATCCATCTACAAGTTTGCATCATAGGAATCATATTGCATATACATCTCATCATCAAAAAAACCAAATCATATAGAATCATACATATAGCAAGTAAACCAATGCATATCATATCAAATCAATAGCTGTATCTCATATAAATCAAAATATCTGAGTACAATGCACAGTCGCAAGTATGAACAAAGGAAGGTAGTCAACATATATCAATAAATATTACTATGTCGAGATACAATAAAGGATAAAACCTAGAGTATATTAGATGAGCATCACTACAAAAATGGTACATGATACATAATATGTAAAGCATCAAGATCAACATGTGCTACCCCCACCCTCGCCAGGAGGTGGATGAGGGGGTGGCATATTAGAAGACAATCTCTGTGATGAACTAGGAGCTCCCACACCGCTTCTCTATGATCTCTATGATCTCTGCACTCTGCAAGATCTCTAAGAAGCTATATAACTGGGCACTCTTTACTCGATAGGAACTGCACCCTCATAGTGGCATCTCTAGTACTCAATCTCTCTCTGCGCATCACACCGAAATCTATAGTATCAATCCAGAACATCTCAGTGAGAGGCATCTTGAACACTATAAATGAATGAATGCACCTCATCTTGAGCCTGTCGCTCTCTAGCCTCAGCTGCTGTAACCCTAGCCTCCAACGCTGTAACATGAGCATCAACATAAGCAAGTCTGGCCTGTAGATCCTATACCTGCTAGGTGAGCCACTCCAACTCTGAGGGATCCACCTCCATACCTCCCATGGCCACATCCATATCCCCCTCCTCGGCCCTATCTCCCAATCCCTCATCTCCCCTCCCCCTTACCACCCATGAGTCATCCTGACTCTCTGAACTCTCCCCGGTACTGCTGCCAGTACTGCCGCTACTAGTTGAGGAAATCATCCCTGCACTCTGCTCATCTAAGGCCTCCACATCTATATCACCTATCTCCACATCTACATCCTCTATCACCACCCTATCCTCCTCTCTTAAAGCCAAAAAAACACCTATCCGTCGACACACTCTCCAAACTAACTGAGGTATCTCCTCCTCCATCGCCTCCTCATCCTCCAAAATGGTACTCAAACCAACTCTCTGAGTATTGGAACGATCACCACTGTGCCCACCTCTAGTCCAAAATCCACCACCCGCACCCCCAAGACCAGGATCATCTCCCCTCCCCTACCACCATCTCTCCCACCATCCTATCCACCATCTCGGCCTCCAACCCTCCCTCGGTCACGACCACCATCCCTCCCTCCATCCTGACCACCCCTCCCTCATCATACCCGACGATGCCTCCTCATGAGCATCCCAGCAACAGGACAAGAGACATTTTTAAGTGGAATTGGTTGAGTCTAGGCCCAATGAGCATCAAACTAGGGGGTAGTGCTTGGAAAGAGATAAGATTCAAATATCAGTACCACATCAGATAAAGGACAACGTAACATAGAGAAAATATATTATAAGAGTAGTAAGGAAACTGAACAAGAAAGGTGATGAAAACAAAACAAACCTACATCTACGGTGGCTGATTGCCATGTCCCTCAACCTATAAGCAAAATAAGCATAAGAATCAGACACATCTTGACACTCACCAAACTAACGCAACACCCTATTGGTGTTGTGAAAATAAATCATGTGAAAATGGTCAGTCACACAACCAATCAAATATCTCCGTTGCCGGTAGAAGGGAAGATGAATGTCCTCTCCATCCCAAACGGGGCAATCTCTATACGACCTCCATATGAAATAGGGCATCATATCAAGTTGCTACTGCCAATACAAAAAATGACCCATGTGGGTCTGAATAATGACTCCATCATACATATACACATATGACCTATTTGTAGGTAAAGCACGTGTACCAATAGGATGACAGACAACTATGTGCTCCCACGCCCATATCTAGAGGAGGGTAGCACCACAGCTGAGTGACTTAACATTAAGGTAAGTTGCGTAGAACATGTGGAAGTGTATATGAGCCAACATACATGGCCCCCATGCATAAATAATATGATCCCGGACCATACTCTGCAAAAAAGTATCAAAGCCGATAGAAAATCCACGCTGCCGACGATTGGGGCATAAGATGCCACAAATCAAACTGCCTAGTAGAGTGGACATCCTGTCAAGGCCCAAACCAAATCTAGACCATGGAATATAATAAGCACTGGATAACTCAAGTTGATCTCAGGGCAATCTAGAGAGCTCAGTCAAGGAAACAATACCAGAATGGGTGGTATACTCCACAAGCACACACTGGATCAAAAGCTGGAGGGTGTAGTACACATCCTCCAATGTAAAAGTACACTCTCTAGTGGGTAACCAGAAAGTGCATGTCTCAGAATGCCAATGCTCTACAAGAGCGGAGATCAGACCCTTGTTGGTCATGATCTCTGGCATGTAACATATCCAATACAATCCTAAGTCCCGAAGAACTAGCCTCTCATCCTCTGAGAGTTGGAACCTGTAAACAAGTCCCACCGGTCTCGACTCCTGACAACACAGAATCTGTCTGGTGAACTGAACACATAAATAAACTAGAAAAATATCAGTATCAGCCATATAAGAAAGTGCCTGAAACTAGAATATGAAGAAATCAGACGAGGAAATTAGGCAGATAGTTCTAAAAAAGCGATTGTGGCAATAAACACTTCATCTGCAGTTCACTTATACGATTGTGAAACACAACCCTCAATTATGGAAGGAAAAACACAATTGCGGTAGGAAAGTAATAATAGTGTGGTACACTTATCAAATGTGACACTTGACCAGCGATTACAACATTCAAACCACAATTACGGCAAAACCGCAGACGATTGTGACACAACAGGCAAAAAATAAAAAAAAAACAAAATTTCAAAGCGAGAAAAATAGGCATTAATGACACGTAAAGTGATAAAACTCATCGGACGTCCTGTGCTAGCTGGTCTCTAATACATTCAGAATCAGTCAGATATGTGTGTAACTCCCAGTAAGCCCGACATCGCACGAAAATAGGAGAAAAAAAGCAAGAAAACTAAGCACAAACTCACCAAGGTTTCGAGAGCTCCAAGAAGGCAATGTGACAAATGAATGACTCTCTTGGCTATTTATAGGGGTTCCCAAAAACCCTAATTTCACTAGGAGGTCTGATTTTTCTTCTTGATCCCCGAAAACTTCCATAGGAAATATCAGAGGCAATATCAAACATTTTTCAAAACAGTCAGCTACCTAGATTCAGATATTACAGTTTCAACAAATTAACGCTCATGTCGATATTTTTTCGCTCAAATTTGTTGAGGGGGCATAAATACACCTACTATCACCGAGGCAGGATCAAAATCAAAGAATCTTTGACACACTCTGACAAGTCACATCGCATCAAAGAGGGGCAAATGTAGACACCCAAAAATGGACAGGCTTGCGACTTTACATTAAAAACACTAATTTTCATCTATTAATTAATGGTTTTAAATCATTAATTAATCATCTATTTTCTTCTAAATTTATCCTCCAAATCATCTAATCAAATTCTCAAAATTAATTTTATTTAATTAATTAACCTTAATTGATTAATTACCATTACTTAATTAATTAAATTCAATTTCCTATAGTTTAAATTTAGATATTTAAAATTACTAATTAAATTCTTCCAATTAATTTAATTTCATTCAATAAAGCAATTCTAAATAAAAAAGAATTCAATTATCTCATATGTTGAAAACTTTAATTAAATATTCATTTATCTTCAAATAGATAACTCCAATTAGATCACATGGGTTACTCCACCCATCTGTCCAGTCCACATGGGTAACTTCACCCACCTCTCCAGTCCACATGGGTAACTTCACCCACCTCTTCAGTTCAAAAAGGTAACTCACAATTATCTCTTTAGTCAACCAAACTTTGTCTCCTCTTTACTAATTGAAGAGGTGGAGTTTACTGATGGCTTCTCCAATTCCCTTTGATCTCAACAATTCATCTCCCTATCTTTGGGATTGATCTCAACCGTTCATTTCATCCCCAATTCCTATATAATAAACCCTTCATAACCATTTGAAGGATCCAGGATTGCAAGCTCTTGTGCGCCATTAATCCATTAGTTTGGTTCTAGCATTCAAGGCATCTTGCGATCACACACCCATTTCAAGTATCAAATTCTTGACGCTTCTCAAGTCATAGACGCTGCCCACACCAATACTGAGCATCAAAAATAGCATTTTAGAAGGAGTAGAGAGAGACAATAGAAGCTTCAAGCACTTTGGGGTTTGCATTCATTTGTTTTCCTTTCATTTATTGTACATTTTATTGGTTACATTTCAAGTTATTCGTTATTGGTAGCTTTGTGTATTGGATTTATATCATTGTAAAACTGTTGCTACTAACCCTTGCCTTTGGAAATCTTGGGAACCACGAATCATGATTGGGGGAGGCGTACACTACCATGCAAAGTCTAAATAGAATATGAAAAATTTAGATCTATGGGTTTTCTAAATACCCAAAAACATAGAAACTCTAATAAACCATCTAAGAGCCAAAATATTAAACATGCATCCATCCAATCATTGAAAACCTCAGATTTGCAAAACTGAAAACAATATATGGAGAAACAAAAACCTACCTTGATTCCAATGCAAGAACTGAAGAAATGTGGCTTTGAAGAAGGTAGAAAATATGAAAACCTCCAAGCCTGATTCTACCACAAATCTAAAATCCTTGAAGATCCAAGAACATGCAAGCAAGAAATCACATGAATCTCCAAAACAACAAGCAACCACAACAATCCCCAATTCTTCAAAAATCCAAAAACACCAAGGGCTCTCCAAAATGCCAAAACCTGTTGTGAGAGAATGAGAGGAGAATTCTCCTAAAGAGAATCAACTTCCTCTAATTGTGCAAACTCTCATGACAACTCCCCAATCAATCCCTAAAAAGACTCAACTTGAATTGAAAGAAATTCAAAATTAAATAATTAAAATATCCCTTTTTCCACAACTCAACTTTGACTCCTAATATCTAGTTGAGAGTTTTGAATTTAAAAATACTTTTTCAACATATTCATGCACATGAAATTAATAAAATATTAAATTAAATATTTATGTTACAATAATACATGCAAGCAAATATTTAATCATTTAATCAATCATAAAGGCATAATTACTTTAATTTTCAATTAAATATTTAATTAAATCAAAATATTCAAATATTTGAATTTAATTAATTATTTCAAATAAACATAGGATATAATTAAATATTTAATTCAACTATAATCCGTTAAATCATTAAACATAGGAAATCACTCAAAACCTAATAATACACCTGAAAGCAATCACATGCAAAACAAACATAGTCAAGGAAGGGGTATTCGAATTACTGTCAACTAGACAAATCTGGATAAGGTAGTCAAACTAAAACTCATCCAACATTAGGATGATTAGGCTTAGGTTAGGGTTTTAGATCTGTATGTTACCTCCCCTCTTTACCATTGAGATGAATATTTTTGGGCATGCTCACTCCTACCAATTCAGGGAAGACGATGCCCTATACCTGCAAACCTATCAGCAAAAGAACACGCATGTACACATAGTATAATATCACAAACAATAATAGGGATCGGTCGAACGTGTGGATCTCGCAAAGCAAGTAACTACGTCGCCGTCCTCTACCATGACAACACATCAACAAGTAAAATAACCATACACATGCAAGTATGGGGTAAGCACATCATAATCTGAAATCAACATGTAATAATCATCATAATAAAATCATCACATCTATCTATGCATATGATAAACCATAACATAATAATCACCATCAACTGAAAGAATAATATCTGACATGAAATGTAGCTTAAAAGAATTTGGTGAATCAACTGAAACCACTACCTTAAAGAGTACGACATCATAATTGAAAGAAAAATATGAGTGGTTATTACATCCACCCCCCTAGGATTAGGCTTACTCCTAGAAGGCCGTAAACAAGTAGGGATATAAATCCTGTAATCTAGCTACATCCTCCCAAGTCACTGAAGACTCATCATTTCGGTCCCATTGGACCCTTACCTGCTCTATGGTGCAACCTTTGAGGGTCACAACCCCCTGCTCCAGAATATGTAATGGCTCCAAAGCCAGCTGCTCATCCTTGACTTGTAATGCATTCCAATCAAGTACATGCATAATGTGAAGTATATATCTCCTAAGAACTGAAACATGAAAAACATCATGGATGCGCGATAGGATAGGTGGCAATGCAAGTCGATAAGCAACTGGTCCTATCCTCTCTAGTTTCTCAAATGGTCCCACAAAGAGAGGTGCCAATTTTGAACCCTTTCCATAATAGATCTGACTCTTCCATGGGCGCACTCTCAGGAACACTCTATCTCCAACTACAAATATCCTATCCACTTTGTGAGCCTCTGCATACTTCTTCTGTCTATCCTGTGTAGTCACTAAATGCTCACAAATCCACACTACCTGCTACTCCATGTCTCAAAGCATCTCTGGACCAAGAAGAATACGGTCCTCCAATCTATCCAGGCTCAATGTCATACAACAAGGATGACCATACAACACCTAAAAAGGTGCCATGCCAATAGAACTGTGATATCCATTATTGTACACAAAATCTACTAGGTACAAGTAGTCCTCCCAATGAGTCTTTCTATCCATGACATACATCCTCAACATGTCCTCAAGAACTTGGTTCACCTACTTTTCCTGTCCATCAGTCTCAGGATGATACACTGAACTAAAATTCAACTAAGCACCAAGATCATGCTATAAAAATGTCCAAAAAGCTGAGGTAAATACAAGATCTCGATCTGATATAATCCAAAGAGGAATACCATGAAGTCTTACAATATCCTGCATGAAGACTCGGGCTACAAATGTTGCTGTGTATGATGATCTCATAGGTGAGAAATGAGCCACCTTGGTTAATTGATTAATGGTCACCATGATAACATTGTGTCTGTGAGGAGTCATAGGTAATCCAACTATGAAATCCATATAAATAATATCCCACTTCCAAGATGGAATGAGATTCAGCTGAAGAAGCCCTGCTGGATGCTGATGATCCGCCTTGACCCTCTAACACTCTAAGCATCTAGCCAAAAATTCTACAATATCCCTCTTCATACCAGCCCAATGGTAGATTTTTCAAAGATCTACATGCATCTTCTTGACACCTGGATGTGCCAAACAAGGTGCACAATGAGCCTTGGATAACACTAATGCACACAAATCATCCAATGGTGGTACATAGATCTAGCTCATATGACACAATAAACCATTTGAATCCAAAACATAACTAGAGAATCTGCCCTCCAATGGTCTCCCTGACTCTATCTCTACCTTCACCTCCTGATACAAGGTATCTCTAGGAAGTGACTGGAGTATCCTACTCCTCAAGTCCACACTAAGAGTCAATGCTAGAATGACCTATCGCTTTTGACTCAATGCATCTGCAACTACATTTTCCTTGCCCTAAATATACTTTATCTCAAATTCATATTCGCAAAGGAATTCCATCCACCTTCACTGTCTAACATTCAGATTAACAAGGATAGGGTTAACAAGGACAAGGATAGCAGGATTGTGGAGACTATGGGCCCGGGATCGCGCACTAGAGCTAGTTCCAAGAAAAAGAGTCCTAAGGAGGATAAAGATACGGAGGAGCTCAAGACCTCGGTCAACAATATGTAGATTATGGTCCTCAAAGCTGAGGAACTGGTGAAGGAAATGTAGCTATTTCTTCTGCTGTCCCAGTTGGGTTCTTTTTGCTGTCCTTGTTGTTTTTAGCTGCATCTTTGGGACTTTTTTGTTCGGGTTGTTGATTTTTTGTTCCTTTCTTCTTTGGTGCTCTGGCACAGCTATTTTTTCTTTTTATTGTATATCTCTCTTTATACTCTAGGTTTCAGGTCCTTGTAAAACCTATTGAACTCTTTTTTTGTAAAGGTTTCGGGTCCTTGTAAAACATATTTTTACTTAATCAGAACATTCAGATTAGGCTGGGTAATTATGTACTGAAGGCTACGGTGATCGCTATGAAGCTCAAACTGATGTCCCAAAAGAAAGTGTCTCCACTGTACCAATGCATGGACAACCACATCTAACTCCAGATCGTGAGTAGGGTAATTAAGCTCATGATCCTTGAGTTTGCGAGACTCATAGGAAATCACTCACCCATCCTACATGAGGACTATTCCAATCCCCTCTAATGATGCATCATTACACACTAAAAAATCTCCCACTGGATCAGGTATAGCTAAGATAGGTGCACTGGTCAAACACACCTTAAGGCTCTAAAAAGCCTCCTCACACTTCTCTATCCATACAAACTTCTTTCCTTTCCACTGAAGAGAAGTAATAGGATGTGCCACCCTAGAGAAGTTCTTCACAAACCTACGGCAGTATCCCACAAGACCTATGAAGCTATGTACCTCAGACACATTAGTGGGTGTTGGCCACTCCACAATAGCCTGAATCTTCGAAGGATCTACTGAGATACCTTCTCCAGAAATGACATGACCAAGATACTGTACCCCTAACTGGAAGAAATAACACTTAGCTGGATTGGCATAGAGATGATTCTTCCTAAGGCACTGCAAAACCTGCCGAAGATGCTCTTCACGCTTCTCCATGGATCTAGAATAAATTAGTATGTCATCCAAGAAGACGAGCACAAAGTGATCAAGGTACTCTTGAAATAATCCATTCATCAAACACATGAATACTGATGGAGAATTCATCAACCCAAAAGGAACCACTGTAAAATTGTAATGTCCATAGCATATACAGAATGTAGTCTTGTGGATGTCTGCATCCTCAATCCGCAACTCGTGGTATCCTGATTTAAGATCAATTTTAGAGAACACCTTGGCTCGCTTGATCTGATCAAATAGGTCATCTATGCATGGCAATGGGTACTTGTTTTTGATCGTCACCTTGTTCAACTATATATAGTCAATACACAAGAGTAATGATGCATCCTTCTTCTTGACAAAGAGGATAGGTGATCCCCAAGGAGATACACTAGGGTGGATGCTCCCCTTTTCCAAAAACTCCTCTAATTGCAGTTTCAACTCACTCAACTCGTGAGTAGTCATCTGATATGGAGCTCTAGATATAGGCTATGCTCCTGGCAAAAGTTCTATGTGGAAGTCTATGTCACACTTTGGTGGCATACCTGGGATCTCACTATGGAATACATTAATGAACTCCTATAATATAGGATGATCTAGTGTCTTAACTTCGCTCTCCATACCATCTATCTCATACATAGATACTGCAAACATCTGAAAACCCTTTTGCATAAATCACTTCAGTTGCATAGCAGATATCATGCGAAGGGATATGGGTTGAGGAATCCCCATAATATGACACTCCTTACCATCATCATCCTTGCAAAGGATGATCTTCCATCTACAATCGATATTAGCTCCATGAGCTCCCAACCAATCCATTCCTAAGACAACCCCATATGATCCCAAAGGAATCACACAAAGGTCAACCAAGGTAACGAACTTCCCTAGGTTCAGTTCACAATTATGAACCAAGGAATCTATAGCTATCTTAGCCCTTGAGGATAGTTCCACTTTCCAACCTAACACTTTCTTTGTAGCCACTAGCCCACAACACTCAATAAGGAAAGGTGATATAAAAGAATCGGTCACTCCTGAATCAAAAAATATAGAAATAGAGGCACCCCGAATAATACCTAAGGTCTTAATGACTGTCCCCTAATGCTCTGCTTGTCTATGATCCAAGGTTGAAAACACTCTATGTGATCCCCCTCCTAATGCAGACTCTGAGGCTGCTGGCCTTTGTTTAGAGAACTATGGTGCTCTCTGTGGACAATTCACTGTAATGTGGCCAAACTAACCATAGGTGAAACATCATGTCCCTCTAAAATTGCCTCTCCCATTGGAGGGCGCACTTGACTGCTGGACACTCCCTTTGCTCTCACTAGGCTATGCACTCTATGCTGGATGGTTGGACTGATTACGCCTATAAAACTATCCACTCCTATCGCTCTTACCACTCTGGGTAGGACATGCAGCCTTCTACTACTACTACTGGTTCTGACTTTGGTTCTGGTTACATTTGTAATAATTGGATAGATTCTTGAAGTTCCCAACGTCCTATGATTGGTTACCTCTATAGCCTTCTCTAGAAGCCCCACCAGTCTGGCCACCCTGTCAACCTCCATGGCCTAATGCCAAGTTCTCCTCTGCAAGAGTGGCTTTAATAACCATAGCTCGTAGGTTTGTAGGCTCGAAGAGCTTTACATCCCCCATGATGTGGGCACTAAGCCCTTGCACAAAGCATTATACCATTAGTGCGGAGTCCTGGCTATATCCACCGTACTGCTTGAGCTCGTAAAAATGACGCTCATACTTCTCTATAGTCAATGTTAACTGCCTCATATTATGAAACTCATTGGCCCTCTGCTACCTCCACTGATCAGAAAGGAACCTCTCTAAATTTATCAAGAAAGATTTCCAAGGTAACAATGTCCATATGGAGACCTAGCTTCTCCTCCTCAATCTTCCACAAAATAGCCACAAAATGTGACAACTGCATCACGACATATCTCACTTTAATATTGCTACTAAAGAGGTGCATTACAAAGACCCTATCTAACACTATCAGCCAAGTCTCTACCTCCAAACCAAATCCCTATCCATCGAAAGGGATAGGATTCCCTCTCTTCAGGTCCCTCATGTGGTTCGCTGCAACCACCTCTGGGTCCACTATAATAGTCCTCCCACGAGGGCTCCTAGATCCCTCCCTCTGTCTCTCCTCATGATGGGAGTGATGAGATACATCTTTCTCCACTCTGGCTCTCTCAGGAAGATGATCTAGGATATCCTGAAGTATCTTTCTAGTATCCAATCCCCCAGACTCATCCTGACCCTCTCTCCTCTGATCACCTCTATCGTGCTGTTGACTAACCTCCTGCCTGACACTCGTGGAGGGGCTAAGATTCCTACCTCCCCCATGGGCACCAGACCCACCTCTGCCACAACACTTGACCCACCTCTACGACAGACTCTAGCGGTTCTAGTTTCAGGCATGATACCTGAAACAAATAGAGATACATACAAAACTCACCACATAGATCGAATCATAAAATAAAGAATGAATATAACCATTAAACATTAATCTAAAAATAAATGTGTTTTATGTCTATGTTTTAGTTTCAAGTTCAAGATAGACACAACCTAATGAGTGTAAAATTCCCAGAGTTCCTAGTGTAGAAACTAGGGCTCTGATACCAGATGTAATGCCCCGCTAGGGAACACAAGAGAGATTGACCTAAACATGATACTATGTTTGTTAAATTTTTTTTTTAAAATTTTACATAAAGAGACATACACTAATGCGGAAGCATATACCATTTGTACACATGTCTTACACACACATAGATTACAAGACTCAAGGGTTCCTTGATGTTGAATTACTTAAAGAAAAATATAACTAACCATATAACAAAAGATTCTATTTGAATAGATATAACATATACAACTTACAAAACCATAATTATAATCTTCATGGATAACCATGAAACCACCATAAACTCACATCCACTGCACATGTCGCAGGGTATGTGGTAATCACTCTAATCTACTTAATATACAATATCCAGATTAGGTATCACATGAGATACTCTAATACAATATTTACATTAATAAAATTACATAATCAATAATGAAGGAAAATAAAGAGATCATCTGCAAAGATCCATTAAGCACCTGGTACAAGGACGTCAAATCTCAATGGGTAAAGAATCACTACCACCCATCTGTGTGGAACCACAAAGGTCCACCCCACCGTGCTAAGGAGATAACAACAGACCCCAATCGGATATCCAAAACCAATAAGGATGTAACCGCTAAGCAAGGGATCCTGATAGCTCTCTAATCCAGGTGTACTATACATCATGAAAGGTAAGACTCACTAATCCAGAGGCAACTGACATCCGTTGGAAATCTAGACTATGTAAATGAAGGTGTCATCATGTACATTTAACCCTTAAGCTTTGTCCTAGCAATCCATATGGATTTCAACACGTAAGTGACCATACACGGAGCCAATGACTTCTCAAACTGATAAGGCCACTAACTATGCCAGATACCCCTCAAGGCAACTAGCATCTCCTCATCACCATCTTAGTCTATACTATCACTCAAGCATGGGTGAGGACACATTTTATTAATTCATTTTAATATCTCTCAGTGTGTATTTAGTTATCACTTATTAAGTAGACTCTACAATAAGCAATCCAGTAGTCACTTACAGACACAGAACTTATTGCAAGCCACCCCTACTACACATCTAGGTAACCTACCCTAGGCTCACAGATACTACAAAGATCTAGCATAGGTCACAACCCAAGTATACCCAAATCCAGTATCCTACACATTAGGAACGGTCACATATAGGTACACATTCAGATAACAATATCGAAAGGGTCAACATGGCCAGTTTAAGGTAATAACATAAAACACACACGCCATAAAGTAACATAAATCTAAACAATTCTCCACGGCCTCTATATACATCCTAAGCCATCTAACGCCCCGATAATAATCACATATGCGCAAAAGATAACTTAGAAGGATGAATGGAACAAAAACGTCCTAAAGGACTGAAAAAAGCACATAAGCGGATAAACATTTACAACTAACTCAGTTATAAACTTCATCCAAACAACTATGTCTATAACTTAATCTGAAATAACTAATGTCATCTTAAATTAGATCCATCTAAGAACTACCTCTAGTAATTAAATAATCTAATCAAAATGACTTATTAATTAAACCAAATTAATCTATCAAAACCTAAAGTCTCAAACTACTTCAGATTAAAATCCACATTGATTAACTTTAATTAAACAATTACATATTTAATTAAAATTAACAATAATATATATATTAATTAAAATTAATATTCACATATTAATAAAAAATTAATAGCTAAATCACATTAACATATTAATTAAAACAATAACTAACACATTAAATTAAATCAATAAATAAATTATGTTAATTTAAACTATTAACTAACATATTAATTAAATTTAATAATTAATATATATTAATTAAAAACTATTAATAAATACTTATTAATAAAAATAACTAATAATAAAAATTTTAAATAAAAATTAAATTTACTAATAAAATCTGATTTGAATAATAAAAAAAACTTTTTTTTTAAAAAACATAAAATGTTGGGGGGGAGCAGGTTCCCTGCGGGCTCTCCCCTTTTCCCCTTCTTACAACAGCCTGTCATAGGCAGTGGTGGTACCTGCCGTAGGTGGTCCAGCCTGCCGTACGCAGTGTTGGCTCCTGCCGCAGGCAGTCCGGCCCTGCAGCGGGTGGGGTTGGTGGGTGGAGCCCACAGCCCCCCGCCCATTGTTATTTTTTTTTCTTTTAACACACAAAAAAAGATGCCATGTGAAATTCAATAATTTTTTTTTTTTTTTTAAACAAATCATTCCGAAAACGGAAAGTTTAATAAGACTTTTCCTATTTGATTTTTTTTATCTCTTTTCTTTTTTTTTTGTCTTTTCTAATTTTTTGTCCTTTTTGGGTAATTATATTTTTGACTGGTGAGATTATTTTTGCAAGTCTATATCTTTTCCAGGGAGATAATTTTATTTTACTAATTAAATTTTTCAATGAGATTAAATTTCCAAGCAAATATTTTTTTGCTACTATAGTCTCTACTATAGGGGAATTAATTTTCTCATTTTCTAGGTCTTACATAGGGTCTTTTCCAACAAAATTTTGACAACATTTCCCTATCATGCCAAGTCTAAATAAATATGAAAAATTTAGATCTATGGGTTTTCTAAATACCCAAAAACATAGAAACTCTAATAAACCATCTAAGAGCCAAACTATTAAACATGCATGCATCCAATCATTGAAAACCTCATATTTGCAAAACTGAAGACAATATATGGAGAAACAAAAACCTACCTTGATTCCAATGCAAGAACTGAAGAAATGTGCCTTTGAAGAAGGTAGAAAATCTGAAAACCTCCAAGCCCGATTCCACCACAAATCTAAAATCCTTGAAGATCCAAGCACATGCAAGCAAGAAATCACACGAATCTCCACAATAACAAGCAACCACAACAATCCCCAATTCTTCAAAAATCCAAAAACACCAAGGGCTCTCCAAAATGCCAAAACCTGTTGTGCGAGAATGAGAGGAGAATTCTCCTAAAGAAAATCAACTTCCTCTAATTGTGCAAACTCTCATGACAACTCCCCAATCAATCCCTAAAAAGACTCAACTTGAATTGAAATAAATTTAAAATTAAATAATTAAAATATCATTTTTTGCCACAACTCAACTTTGACTCTTAATATCTAGTTGAGACTTTAAATTTAAAAATACTTTTTTAACACATTCATGCACATGAAATTAATAAAATATTAAATTATATAAATTAAATATTTATGTCACAATAATACATGCAACCAAATATTTAATCATTTAATTAATCATAAAGGTATATTTACTTTAATTTTCAATTAAATACTTAATTAAATCAAAATATTCAAATATTTGAATTTAATTAATTATTTCAAATAAACATAAGATATAATTAAATATTTAATTCAACTATAATCTATTAAATCATTAAACATAGGAAATCACTCAAAACCCAATAATACACCTGAAAACAATCACATGCAAAACAAACATACTCAAGGAAGGGGTATTCGAATTACTGTCAACTAGACAAATTTGGATAAGGTAGACAAACTGAAACTCAACCAACATTAGGATGATTAGGCTTAGGTTAGGGTTTTGGATCTGTATGTTACCTCTCCTCTTTATCATTAAGATAAATATTTTTGTGCATGCTCACTCCTGCCAATTCAGGGAAGATGATGCCCTGTACCTGCAAACCTGTCATAAAAAGAACACGCATGTACATACAATATAATATTGTAAACAATGATAGGGATCGGTCGAACGTGTGGATCTCACAAAGCAAGTAACTACGTCTCTATCCTCTACCATGACAACACATCAACAAGTACATCAACACTTAAAACAACCATACACATGCAAGTATGGGGTAAGTACATCATAATTTGAAATCACCATGTAATAATCATCATAATAAAATCATCACATCTATCTATGCATATGATAAACCATAACATAATAATCACCATCAACTGAAAGAATAATAGCTCAGATGAAATGTAGCCTAAAAAAATTTGGCCAATCAACTGAAACCACTGCCTAAAAGAGTACGACATCATAATTGAAAGAAAAATATGAGTGTGTATTACATATGGGTCTCATTGCCAGAATCTTCTCCAGGTACATTTTATTCGTTTGTTTGTTTTTTTGCAATTTGATGGATATCTTGGATGTTTCAGGTCTTGGGATCATTTTCCTTGTGTGAAATGATTCATTTTTAACTGTTACTTATGTTCTTTAACTTTTTGTCATTCCTAAGCATTATAGACATATATTTCTGTAGCATTTCTTTTTTGTAAAACACACTGAGATAAAGTTTTATCATTGCATGTTTGGGAACTTGCACGTTTTGTAATTTTTGTACTCACACTACACAATAAAGTGCCATGGGGGGTTCGATCTACCTTTGTCAAGTGAGTGTTCCTTCTACGACATTAGCCTCCATTTTGCTATGGTGTTCTTGGTGCAGAAACCTATGTTTTGATTCCATGCTCATTGCAATAGTTAGTGAATTCTTTTGAAGTAAATTCCCCTCCTCTATCTAACCTTAAGCATTTCAATTTCTTTTCACTTTATTTTTCTACTATTGCTTTATACCATTTAAACATATTAAATGCTTTTAATTTATCTTTTAAAAATATGACTATCATCATTCTAGAAAAATCATCAACAAAGAAAATAAAATACCTATCTCCATAGTAGCTCTTTGTTCTCACGGGTCCACATAGATCTGTATGGACTAATTTTAGAATTGCAATAGATGCATGGGTTTTACTCTTGAAACTAGACTTTGTCATCTTACATTTTTGAAATTTTTTGTACATGATATGCTCGAGCTTAGTTATTGTCGTTCACATGACACAATCTTTTGTGCCACAACCAGATGTCTTCATTTTTAGCCATCAAACAAGTGGTGTTAGTGTCATCAAGATAGAAAAGGTTACCTTTTGTCTGCTCACCGATAACAATCAATCTTCCTGATTCATTAAAGATCTTTGCCTTCTTATTTTCAAATGCAACTCTGTGACCTGAATTGTTTAACTGAGAAACACTCAACAAATTATAATTTAGTCCTTTGAATTAGTAAAATTTTTCACATTTTATTAGGTTATTTAGCATTATGGTTCCTTTACCTTCAACTGGACAAGGTGTATCATTACCCATTCTCATTGAACCACCATTATAGTATTGAAAAGTCTCAAACTTTTATTTATCACCAGTCATATGATAAGTGCAGCCACTATCTATGATCCAGATATCATTTTTATTAACTTTAGATATGAGTGGACACTAGTACATTTGACCCTATTTTTGGACCAAAAATTCTGACCAACTTGCAAAATGATTTTTCTTGGTTGGAATGTACAAGAAAAACTTTGTTTTTTTTAAATCTATCCCCGCGTTGGTCAAAATTTCAACCAATATCATGTTGGTCGATATTTCGACGAACACGGGCATACATTTTTTAAAAAAGGCAGCATTTGCTTTAAAAGAAAAGGTGACATTTGCTTTAAAAGAAATAAAGAAATGGAAAAACTGTAACCTAAAAGGCTTACGTTAAATCCAAAACAAAAGTTATTTCTTTTGTGTTTCATTTGGTCATTTGCTTGGATTTTTTCTTTGGAGAAAACGTGAGCTATGGAGAGGGTTTGGAAACCCTAGCAGCCGCCATGGAAGAAGGAAGAAAGATCTACTGCTATGAGAGGATTTGTCTGGAGTTTGTAGTTGCCATGAAAGGATACTACCTCTGTGACTTCTTTGTGGCTTCTTTGCTGGAAATGTTGCTTCATTTGGAAGAATTTCTTATTTTTCTATGGCTGCAAATGAAGAACCTCTGATTTTTCTTTGAAAAACCGTGATTTCTTATACAAAACGTGGATGCCATGGAAGGATTTTTTTGTTTTTTACATGGCTAAAAGGTATTTTGTTTGTATTTCCCTCTTGCTATTCTGAAACTCCTTTGAAATATACTGGGTTTTTTAAGAAAAAATGTCTAATTTTTCTGCAAATTTTGATAAAAAAATTGTATTTTTCTTTCATGAAGTTGTAAATCTCTGAGCATTTTTGCCTTTTGCTGAAAAAACATGACTGTTATTTTGTTTATGTTGGCATTTTTGGAAACAAATCATGGTTACTATTTGCAAAACAATCTAAAAATCTATATCTTTTCACCTCCATGCTTTACTGTTCATACTGTTTTTGCTTTGAAAAAAACTGGTTTTTTCCAAAAAATTGTATCTAGGTATGAAGAAAAACAACCCAGAATTACTTGCTAGTCATATCTGTTGACATTTTCTTCAGAAAAAATAAATTTCTTTCAAAATCAGCATTCTTTGTTAAAAAAATCTGAAAGTGCCCATAACATTAGCTACTCAAACTTAACTAGTTGTTCCTTCTTTTACACATTTTGGCTTCATTGTTGAAAGAAGAAAGTAATATTTTTTCCATTGCAATATGCTTGGTTTTTTGGAAAAAAAGTGACTAGTTTTGAAACATCTCTAAAAATCTGGAACTTTCACCATACTTTTAGTTAAGTTCTTATAACTGTAACCTGCTCAATCAAATTTTTTTTTTTTTAAACTAAAACATCTCGTCAAAATTTTGACCAATACAAACTCATTACGACATACATTTCGACGCGACTGCTGTACACACAATGAAGCCAACATTGACTAAAAGGTCAAAATTTGGACCAATATAAAGGTCAAAATTTTGACTAACGTGTGTCGAAATATCGACGACAATTTAGTGTGATGTAATATCGATGAAAAAAGACCGACGATAGTGTTGGTCATTTGGTCAACCAATTGGTGTCTAAATTTTGACAAATACTCATCGAAAATAGGGCTAAAATTTACTAGTGGGAGTTTCTACATACCTTTCTTCATCTTCATCTGAATCATCCTTCATGGCTACAAATACCATCTCGATATCTTCTTCTGATTCATTGTCAGTGTCATCAGCTCTATTCTCAGCTAGGCAACAATCTTTCTTCCCTTTGTCCTTGTAGTCTCAGGTATCTCTCTTGTCAGATTGTCAGTTTCTCCGGTAATCTCTGTTTTCACCTTTATCAAAATTCTTCTCATATGATCTATCGTTTCCTCTCTCATATTTTCTTCAGTTTGGACATCTTGTAGCAAAGTGTCTAACCTCTTTACAATTGAAACATACAAGTGGTAATTTACCTTTGTATTTGCCTTTGCCTCTCTGCAATCTTCTTGCCATTAGTGCTTCAATCTCATCAAGCCCTTGATCCTCATTATCATTGTCACTATCATTTCTAACAGCATGTCTATGACTTGAGGTACTTATCTTTAGAGAAGATTTGAAAAGAGATTGTATGGATGGTAAGACACTATTATCAAAGTTTTTCATCTCAAATGAAATTAGTCTACCAATCAAACTATCTAGAGTAACTTTATTTTTTTCAACTGGTCTCATTTCTTGAATAGAAGAAACTCTAATAGCATAAATAGGCAAGAAGGTTCTTGTACACCTCTCTTTCTGATTCCCACAGCTTTCCAAAGGCGAGGGTTAGTAGCAAAGGTTTCACAAATGAATGCGAATCCAGTATATAATGACTACTAAACGAATAACAAAAACATGAGCAATAAAATGTACAAGCAAGAGAAAGGAAGACAAATAAATGAAACCCCATGATGCTTGAAGCTTCTATTGTTTCTCTCTACTCCTTCCGAAATGCTGTTATTGATGCTCAGTATTGGCGGGGTAGTGTCTATGACTTGAGAAGCTTTGAGAATTTGATAATTGAAATGTGTGTGTGTGGTTGCAAGATGGCTTGAATGCTAGAACCAAACTGACGAAGTAATGGTGCACGAGAGCTTGAAATCCTAGACCTTTCAAATGGTTATGAAAGGTTTATTATATAGGAATTGGTGATGATATGAACGGTTGAGATCAATCCCAGAGATGGGGAGATGAACGGTTGAGAACAAAAGGAATAGGAGAGGTCCTCAGTAAACTCCACCTCTTTATTTGCTAAAGAGGAGATAGAGTTTGGTTAACTGAAGAGCTAATTATGAGTTGCCTTTTTGAACTGAAGAGGTGGGTGAAGTTACCCATGT
>MU226255.1:1763668-1774419 GCA_018584345.1 Thuja plicata
ATTTAATTAATTTTGGGAGTTTGATTAAATGATTTGGGGAAATGAATTTAGAAGAAAATAGATGATTAATTAATGATTAAAAAACCATTAATTAATAGATGAAAATTAGTGTTTTTAATGTAAAGTCACAAGCTTGTCTATTTTAGGGTGTCTATATTTGCCCCTCTTTGATGCAATGTGACTTGTCGCAGTGTGTCAAAGATTCTTTGATTTGATCCTGCTACAGCTTGCCCCAGTGATAGCAAGTGGACTATATGCCCTCTCAACAAATTAAGCATAGAAAATGCATCAGATGAGCATTAATTTGTTGAAAAAGTGAATCACTATATGATGATGATGAATGCATTCCTATGTTAGTTATGATGTTATTGATGATGGATGCATTGATTATATAATCTACTATGCACATGTTTTGGATTTTTCTTATGCAATAAATGAATGCAATCTATCATTCATAAAATCTTTGAGTAATGCATGTGTTAGTTAGAAGGAAGTTAGTTTGATAGATGTTCTCTGAGATTGATCTGATTGAATGTAAAGATAGGAAAGTTTTCTTTTTGCATTTTTTGGATAGATATGAACTGATAGAAAGGATGAATGTCTCAAGTCGCTGCCCCAATTTCTAATAATTGTCATCATTGCATCTTTTTTGTATTTTCTGATATTCTGGAAGAGCGTCGAATGATCCAAACCACATACCACCTGGATACCGTCATGACCTCTTGATAGCGGAAGGAGTAGAGAGATTAAATAGAAAGAGATCCAAGAGCACCCAGATATTGACCATCGAGATACCGCTTGTCCTCTGATTTAATCTAAAACAAAGAAACCAAGATAGAACTCCTATGCACCCAGAGTCCATCTAGATAACATTGTAAGCTCTTGATTTCTGAAAGGGAAAGCCAAGCAAACAAGATAGAACTCCTACGCCCCTAGAGTCCATCTGAATAGCATCGTGAGCTCTTGTTTGCAACATAAAGGGAAAGACCATAGAAACTAAGATAAAACTCCAAAGCAAACTCAGAGTCCATCTGAATAGTACTACGAGCTCTTGATTCTATATAGAAAACAAGCAAAATAAAAGAGAAGGAATGTCCAATTCTTTCCTAGGTGTAAGCTCAGATCGCGGAACTGCGCGGCTGCCAGTTAAGTGACAGTGCCTCCCGCATTTATCCTAAATCATCATGGCCCTGAAATCAAAGTGAACATTCAACAGACAACAATCAAAGAAAATAAGTCATGATCTATAATAGCTACTCTCCTCACATGGTGGATCCTGGAGTAGCGTAAGAACATAACCCTGAAATATAGACTGACATCTGACTGACTTGACTGACCTAGTCAACATTTTTGTGTGGTTCCTTGATGTAGTTGGATTCTCTTAATTGGCTCAACTCTTTGGATAGGATTGATTGGCTTGATTTGATTGATCATGTTGGCAGCCGATTAAGCTATGTCAGATGGGCCAAATGCGTGTTTGCAAAGCACATGATTGTGACAGTATTGATTAATAAATTTGATAGCTCTGATCGTATTGGCAGCTGATCAAGCTGTGTCAGATGTACTCAATGCTTGTTCGCAAAGCTCATGATTGTGACAATTTGATTGATAGATTTTGATAGCTCTGATCGTATTAGCAGCTGATCAAGCTATGTCAGATGTGCTCAATGCTTGTTTGCAAAGCTCATGATTGTGACAATTTGATTGATAGATTTTAATTTGATCAATTTGGTAGCTAATCAAGTTGTGTCAGATAGGCCCAATGCTGATTTGCAAAGCCGATGATTGTGACAATTGATTTGACTGGGCGTGCTTTCCCCTTGCTTTCTTTGATACCAAGTTGGTTTTATTGCTTTGAGATTTTTGCAACTTTTTGAATATTTTTTTTTGATGAAGATTGATTTTCTCTTTATTTTTGATCTTTTTAGGATTTTTGATGAGTATTCCAAATTTTTTTAGGATTTATTAGAACTTTTGGAATCGCCCCCTAGTCTGATGGACTAGTGTTAACCATGGGTAAGTGTTGATGCTCAGAGGGGTTTCATGCTTCTGGATATAGCTTGGGATAGTCAATCTTGCATTTTTAAGTGTGCTTAAGCTTTTATAGCTCATTGATGGTGAAGATGGATTTGAACACTTGGTGCCTGTTTGCCAGGTTTTCACCAAGGTACCTACTCAATAACGCTTGATTGCCAGGTTTTCATTGAGAGAGCGATTCTATTTTCTCTTTACTTTTTTGCTTTTATTCTTTTTTTTTTTTATTGTCGCCAAGGCACCTGATTGCCAGGTTTTCACCAAGGTAACTTTTGTATTTTTTGATTTTTTTGGTATTCTCTGAATATGTAGATAAATGCCTTAACCATAGAGACTTTTAAGGGTAGAACCTCTTCAAGTGCATACTGTTGATGTAGCCAGGGAGCTGATCTCCTTCTTGTGTTGCTAGTATGAATGCCCCACTTTGAGTAGAGTTGACAATACCAATCAGTCCTAGCCAGTTAGGCTCAAACTTACCAGGTTTGACTCGCTCAGCTTGATTCTTTTGATTTTCCATGAGGACAAGGTCTCCTACCTCAAATTTTTGTGGCTTCACCTTCTTGTGATAGTTCCTTTTAAGGTGATTCTGATAGCCTTGTAAGTGGTCGAAGGCATGTTGCCTTCTTTCATCTAGTAGCTCTAGTTCACTGAGCCTCGCCACTCTATAGTCTTTGTCTGAAACCAGGTTCTTTAATGATATCCTCAGGGATGGGATTTACACTTTGAGGGGTAATACTACCTCTATTCCATAGACTAGGGAGAAAGGAGTGGCTCTTGTAGGTGTTCTCACACTAGTTCTATATGCCCATAATGCGGGACTAAGTTGTGAATGCCAGTCTCGCCCTGATTCGTTTACTATTTTCTTCAGGATTTTAGGATCATTTTGTTGGTAGCTTCGACTTGTCCATTTCCTTGAAGGTAGTAAAATGAGGAGAACCCTTGTTTGATGTAGAACTATTCACATAGGTCTTCGACATCCTTGTTCTGGAAAGGTGTACCATGATTTGTCAGGATTGTTTGGGGGATCCCGTATCGATAGATGATGTGATTAAGCATGAACATTTCTATCTATTTTCCAGTGATGTAAGTGAGGGGAATTGCTTCCACCCACTTTGTGAAGTACTCCATTGCTTCTATGATGTACTTGTGTCCGTTTACTGAAGAAGGTGTTATCTTACCCACTAGGTCAAATCCCCACATTGAAAATGGAAATGGTGATGTGATGGGATTTAATTCCTGGGCTGGTGCATGGATGAGGTCTCCATGAATTTGACACTGTCTACACCTTTGAACATGCTTGTGTGCATCTATCTCTATTTTTGGCCAATAGTATCCCATGCAGATTATTTTCTTAGTTAAGCTATTGCCACCTCTATGGGTTCCACATATTCCTTCATGTACCTCATACAAAGCTTTCTGGGATTCCATGGAAGTGAGACATCGTAGTAATGTTCCATCGCGACTTTGTCTATATAGAGTAGTAGAGAGGATTGTATACCTAGAGGCTTGGCGGATGAGGGATTTTCTCTGGTTCCTTGACAAGTTTGTGGGTAAGACATTGTTTTGGAGATAGCTATAGACGTCTTGGTACCATGGGGGCTCAGGACCAACAAGGACACACACTGATTCTGTGATAGATGCTTGATGTGATGGCACCAAGAGTTGCTCCACTAGAAACTGGATTTTGGTATCATTGCCTGGCATATTAATAAGTGATACTATGGTAGCCATCACATCTGCCACTTTGTTTTGTGCTCTTGGGACTTGCTCAAAGAGAATGTAGTGAAATTTTGTGCACAGTCCTTGCATTTGGGCTCTGTATGGTATGAGCTTCTCATCTTTGGTCATGTAGTCATTGTTGACTTGACTAATGAATAGTTGTGAGTCTCCAAAGACCTTTAGGTTCTTGATTCTCCATTGGATTGCTATCTTTAGGCCAATTACCAGTGCTTCATATTCTATGATGTTGTTAGTGCATGGAAAGTTGAGTCTAAAAGACTTTGGAATTGTATCATGATCTGGAGTGATAAGAACTATCCCTGCCCGCGCTCCATGGTTTGTACACGATCCATCAAAGTAAAGTTGCCATACCTCGATCGCCGATTATAGTGTCATGATAGATTCATTAGGGAAATTAGAGATAATAGGTTGGTGGTCTTGAATTGGTGCCTCTGCTAGTTGATTGGCGATCACTTGTCCCTTGATAGCCTTTCTGTCTACATACTCAATGTCGAACTCACTCAAGATCATTACCCACTTGGCCAATCATCCTGTGAGTGCTGCTTTTCTCAGGAGGTACTTGAGAGGATCACTATGTGCAACCAATTTCATTTGGTGACTCAACATGTAGTGTCTTAGCTTTTGGGAAGTGAACACAACTGCCAGGAATGACTTCTCAATTGGCGAGTAGTTTAGCTCATATCCAACCAAAGTCCTTCTTAGATAGTAGATAGCCCTCTCCTTTCCTACATCATCATGTTGCGCCAAAAGGACCTGTAACACTGATTTCGTCGCTGAGATGTATAGAAGAAATGTTCTACCTTGTACTGGTGGTACCAAAATAGGAGACTTAAGAAGGTAGTCTTTGAATATCTGAAATGCCTTTTCACATTGCTTTGTCCATATGACTTGATGTCTTTATGCAATAGATGTTGGAATGGGTGGCACTTGTCTTCCAGTTGAGCTATGAAGCATCTTATCGATTGTAGCCTTCCTTGTAACCCTCTTAGTTGTCTCAGGTTCGATGGTGGAGGCATATACAATATTGCCTTGACCTTTGCTGGATCCACTTCAATTCCTCTATGTGATACTATGAACCCTAGTAATTTTCCTGCTGTGACACCAAATGTACACTTTTTTGGATTTAGTCAAACTTTTAATTCCTCCATTCTATCAAAGATGGGTCCCAAAACCTGTAAATGATCCTTTCAAAGTATGGACTTTGCTAGTATGTCATCCACATAATCTTCCATTGTCTTGTGGATGAGATCATGAATTATGGTTGTCATTTCCCTCTGATATGTTGCTCCAGCGTTCTTTAGACCAAATGGCATGACATTCCAAAAATATGTTCCCAAGGACATGTGAAAGCCATTTTGTGTTGGTCCTCTAGCACTATCCTTATTTGGTTGTAACCTGAGAAGCCATCCATAAGTGATAGCATTTCATGCCCTGTAGTTAGGTCCACTATCATATCAATGTTTGGTAAAGGAAAGTCATCTTTGGGACATGTTATATTAAGATCCTAGAAGTCTGTGCAAATCTGTATTTGACCACTGTGCTTTGTCATGGGTACCAGATTAGATATCCAATCCACATATGGTATAGGTCTGATGAATTTAGCATCCAAAATCTTTTTCAGTTTGGCTTTGACTAACAATGCAATGTGAGGATGCATATTTCTTAGCTTTTGTTTGACAGGTTTTGCATTTCATAGCAATGGGAGGTGGTGTAGCACCAACTTTGGATCTAAACCTGGCATATCTGAGTAAGACCATGCGAAATTGATCATTCTTTCTTTGAAGAAGTTGATGAACTATTCTCTCTCCTCAGGGGTGAGAGATTTCACCAAATAGATGTTCTTTGGGTTCTTGTCATCACCCAAGTTGATTTCCTCTGTCTCTTCGGCTAACAATGCTGATTTATCCTCTGTTAAGGGGAGGATTTCTCTCTTTCCATCTTCTAGCACCTCAAAGAGATTTTCGCTAGAAGATACGTCTTCTTTTAGCTTTTTACTCTTTTGTTCTTTTTTTGTTTGTGGACTGGAAAGAGGAGCTTCCTCCCTGAAGTATGCTGCTCTGTCTAGGTTGATAGAGAATCCTGCCTTGTGATCCCTTGACGGAATGCCTTCCCTTAGTCCAATGAAATGAGCTAATGCCTCATCATTTTCAAAGACGTCAAGATTAGGTGGTCCTTGTTGATCCCACTCTATAAGCTCAGGGTGTATAAGACAGACACTTTCACTATTGTTTGGCTTTGGTTGACTGAACGGGACTGCTGATATGGTGCCTACGAAATTGAACTGTGATGAGTACGCGCCACTTGAGGTCTGATGAATGATATGTTTGTCTATATAGGTTTGTTTGGTAATGGTCAGTTGTTCAAACAGGTCTACTAGGTTTATGATAATATTGACTTGAGGGAAATAGTAAGGGATTGATGGTTCAGAGTCATAGAGGGATCTCCACTGATACTCATTGGAGTCAGTCTCAATAGAATGTTCGTCCAATGTCTCACTTCCTTGGGTATTGTCGATTGCTAAGTGTAGGTTTATTTGGGATTGTGTGGATCCCTCTTCAGTGGGAAACAACTATGCTAATATGTTGCTTATTAGGACATGCTCAGTGTTGTACCCCTGATGCATCTCTGCTACTTGCTCTTGATTGACTTGTATGTCTTGGATCACCAAACTAGTGCTTTGTTGTCCATAGCCCAAACCTCTAGTGTTTCTTTGGGTTGGTGGGAGAGGCAATTCATATATGCCCTATTGCCTTGCCCCTAGTCTGGTTGTACCATCATACCCAAATCTTTGTATCATTGTGTAACGATTACCGTAGTTTGCCAAAGGTAGGGGTTGTCAAATTGTCTCAGGGGAGTCTCTGTATAACTAGGTATTGATATCTTGCTCAAAAGGATTCTCTTCTGCTATGTCCCCCCATCAGAAAAAGGTTGTGGGTGGACATCTAAATAGAACCGACTGCTGATTTTCTGTTGCAATGACATGTTGTGGCATACCGTGAGTTCTAGGGTTTAGAGGCATGCGCGTGATGGTAAAAGCCTCTTCATATCTATATTCACCACATCCTTTGTCCATGATGGATATCTTGCCTAATTTCTCTGTGACATCTTTAAGATTTGAATTTGAAGGGGAGGAGATACTTGTGTCCTGGTTAATGACTACTTTTCCCACTGCCCGTGTGACATCCTTGGGATTCGATTCTGAAGAGGATGGGATGCTTGTATCTTGGTTCAATGGTACTTGGTTATCCATGCTGATTTGGACCGCATTACAATATTGGAAGGGATTGGGATCTCCCTCTATGTTGATCTCCTCTCCTTGGTGTGGGAACTTGATGCATTGATGGTACAACTTGCATTTTATGTATCCAAGGTCTTTCTAGTAACATGTTGTATCCCAGTTCAAGATCTAAGATTTGGAAGGGAGTTTTTTTGACCACAGGTCCAATGTAAATAGGTAGAATGATAATAACCTTAGAGGACCTTTCCTCTTCATCATAGGCTCTAGTATTTATCCTCCTTGTGACATCAATGCTTGATTTAGAATAACCCAGTTGCTTGATTAACTTTAGAGTACAAATGTTTAACTCAGCTCCACCATCAACAAGGACCCTATGGACATTGCTTTTGTGGATTTGGACAAGTAAGTGTAGAGGATCATTATGCAGGGGCTTATGTGGTGGCACATCACATTCTGTGAAGGTGGCATGTTTGTTAGCTGCTAAATGGTTGACCATCGTTTAGAATCTTTCTGGTGTTATGTCCCTTGGGACAGCTGCATTTTGAAGTGCTTGATCAAGTGCCAGTTTATGCTGTGGAGATATGCGCAAGAGGTCAAACATGGATATTTGGGCAGGTATGCACTTTTTTTGGTCCACTATGCTTGTTTGTGGATCTGAGTTTGCTATAGGATTGGCTGATGTAGTAGTTGAGGATGGTACTCCTTGCAAGATGACTCTATCATGACGTGTTGTTATAGCACAATTGTTACCTTGGTCCCTAATAGTGATTGTGGCCACATGGTTATCTGAAGGATTTATGTAGTTTATGACATTGTCACTATTGGCATATGTATAGTTAACTTTATTGGTTTGTCCACCAGACCCAGAGGCTTTTCCTTTGTTGTGATCATGGAAGGTATCATTGAAAATGGTATGATCAGTTGTGCCTTTATTTTGAGTGTTCGTCACATCAATGATCCCTGTGTCAATCAGGTCCTGAATAGCATGCTTCAATCAGTAGCAGTTGGCTGTTTTGTGCCCCTTGACCGGATGAAACTCGCAGAAGTCTTTGTCATTATACCACCTTGGTTCAAGTTTTCTTCTTGTTCAAAGTCTCTAATTTCTGGGAGACTGATAGTGTTTGATTGTATCAAATTACTTAAAGCTGACTCTATTGGCTCTCCCAATGGTGTGAAATCTCATTGTTGGAATTGAAACCATGGTTTGCATTGATTCTGTTGATGACTTTTTGACACAATGGCCGCTTGTACTGGGGGAGGTTAGTTTTGGGTGTATACTTGTTAAGTGGGCCCTGTGGGGTTTTGGTTTTCCACAGGTGTGCCTTGTAGTGACACCTTGGGTTACGTGTAGTTGACATCTTTACATCAATGACACCATCGCTAGTGACATTTTTGTTCTTGTTCCACATTTTCCATTGCATTCTTATTTATGTTTGTTTGTGTAGGATCTGCAAGGATACCTCATTTGACCAAGTTCTGCTCACAACGATTTCCTCTCTCGATGAGTTGTGTGAAGTTCGGAGCTAACTGTAGCTCTATTCTGAATGACATGTCTGGGATGAGATTGTTAATGAACATGACTATCAAGTCTTTTTCGGGCACATCATATGTTATACGGTTTGCTATGTTCCTCCATCTTTGTAGGAATTTCACAAAAGACTCTCCATCTTTCTGTTTAATGTCGCAAAGGTCCTTGATGCTGACCTTGTGCTCGATGTTATGATGGAAGTGAGCTATGAAATTTTCAGCCAATTCTCCCCAAGATTGAATGCTATGAGGTAGATGTGAGAACCATTTCATTGCTGGTCTAGCCAAACTTTGTGGGAATAGTCACATTAGATATGTGTCATCATGAGAAACTTCGACGCAACTAGCAAAGAACTCTCGTATATGCTCAATAGGGTTGGTGCTGCCCCTATACTTGTCAAATTTTGGCACTGAGAAGTGGTTTGGGAATGGAGACATTTGAAGAGAATGGTCAAAGGGGTATGGGTATAAATCCTCTGTTGTATAGGATTTAGTTTGCCCCTAATTTTTCATATCCATCATTTGGGTTTGAAGGGTTTGCATTTGTTGTATTAGCATGTCCATTTGATATTGTGGCTGATGTGTGTGGACATTCCTTTGTGTCGTGGTGGGTATGAGGCTGCGCCTCTGTGTCCCTTGAGTAGGAACATAGGATTTTATCTCAGGGAATTGATATTGATTCCCCACCGACTGATTTGTAACTGTAGGGACATGAGTAGTCCATGGTGGGTTTTGAAGTGTTTGCTATTATGTCTGAAACTGGGGTTGATAATGCTGGGGTAGGTATTGCTGCTGCTGAGGTTGGGTTTGAAACTGGGGTTGCTATTGCTGGGGTTGGATATGAGGCAACTGAAGCTAGGGTTGCTGTTGCGGAGGTTGGAATTGAGGAAACTAAAGTTGGGGTTGTTGTTGCAGAGGTTGGAATTGAGGCAACTGAAGCTGGGGTTGCTGTTGCAGGGGTTGGAACTGAGGCAACTGAAGCTAGGGTTTCTGTTGCGGGGGTTGGATGGGTGTTGGAATGGGAAAAGATGTAGCTTTGGGTGGGCCTTGACTGTAAATAGGCCCGACAGAGATGGATCCTTGCGGGCATGATGTGTTGATCCCAAGACTAGTGTGGATAGATTGTAGTAGCGACATAGTTTCAAAACAACTGGTGTTTGGTGGGATGGAAGGTATAGCATGAGAGTTGGACTGTGTTGGCCATGAGATTAAGGGTGGAGGCATACTATTGACCATGGGTGCACTTGGTTGCAAGCTTATCATGCCTTGAGTAGATGATGTGCTGGCTTGGGTTGGGTCATTGGTTTGATTGGATACAGTCTCTGTTGATGTGGGTAAGGTCAATGGTGGAAAAACTTGTGACACAATAGGTAGTATCTGGGGAGGCTGAGTAGTATTCTGACCTGTGAGAGGGTTTTTGGGCCATATAGTTGATACACTAAATTCAGCGGGGAGTTTGACTCCCTTCTTTATTAGCATGGCCAAGTAACATTCAGGGTTCCTCTCTACAACAATGTCAACTACTTTGGTGGAGTAGGCATCTTGTTCCACATCTTCAAGTTATTCTTCTGTGATATCTTGGAAAAAGGCTGCCCCACGGGGCTGTTCAATGAATAGAGCAGAACTAGTGTTCATGAAGGGATCATTCTCTTGCTCTGTTTCCCAAGCAGGGAAACGGTTGATATATGACTCATCAGGTTGAGCTCTAGCTTTAGACCTTGTGTAAGGTCCTCCATGAGGTGTTTGAGACATAGTGTGGTCCAGGTTTTGTAACTGAAAGAAGTGATATAAAGTAAACAAAAGAAGAGGATCCTTTCTAAGAAAAGTCTGAGTTATGTTTTGGACAAGGGTAATTCTAAGGATAGATTTTGATATAACTTGATCTCAAAGTGGTGATGATAAAAGATAAGATTTTCCAACCTTTGTTTTGGACAAAGTCAATTTGAAAAAGATGATGATGTTTGATAAGATGAGATCAAGATACTTCAAGTCTGAGCTTTCGAATTAACAATATTTTTGACAATAATCGTGCTTTACAGAGAAAGGGTAATCTTTAATGTTTAGAGATTCACACAGTGTTCTTCACATTTTCCTGGGATAGACACTAGTTTTGGACACCAAATGAAGAATTCTTTCAAGGTTTTAGGTCAAAATAGGAATATAGTATATCTGGTCAAATGTGGTACAATTTCACCGATTGCGGTAAAATAAC
>MU226255.1:1781958-1799452 GCA_018584345.1 Thuja plicata
GGAGAAGTCACAAGAAACAAAGCAAGACTAGTATGCAAGGGGTATGCACAAGAGGAAGGTATTGACTATGGAGAGACCTTTGCACCCATTGCTAGGATAGAAGGTGTAAGAATACTACTTGCTTATGGTGCATTCAAAGGATTCAAGGTATACCAGATGGATGTCAAGTCAACATTCCTAAATGGAATATTTGAAGAAGAGGTATGCATTGATCAACCATAAGGGTTTGTACATCCAGACAAGAGAAACATGGTATGTAGACTTCATAAAGCCTTGTATGGATTGAAATTAGCTCCTAGAGCCTGGTATGAATGAATTTATTCCTATCTTATAAGTATTGGATTTGTAAGGACTAGTGAAAATAGTAATCTTTATTTGAAGGAAGATACTAATGCTAACACTTTGATTGCTGAAATATTTGTTGATGACATCATATTTGGAGGCAATGATATGCTATGCAAATCATTTTCTTATGAGATGAGAAAAGAGTTTGAGATGTCTATGTTTGGAGAGATCAAGTTCTTTCTTGGTCTATAGATCTTGCAACAATGTGAAGGCATTCTCATTACACTGTCCAAATACATTAAAGAGGTCCTGAAAATATTCAAGATGGAAGATTCCAAACCAGTTGGAACACCAATGGCTACTGGATGTAAGTTGAAAAAGGAGGACAAGACATCAGAGGTAAATTAGACTTTGTACAGATCAATTATTGGAAAACTCATGTATGTTGTACACACTAGACCTTATATTGCACATGCTGTAGGAATTGTTGCTAGATTTTCTGCTAACCCCAGGGAATCACATATGACTACTATGAAAATAATTTTAAGATATTTGAAGAATACCAAGGAATATGGCTTATGGTATAGAAGAGAAGGAAAATTTGAACTTAAGGTGTTAACCAACACTGATTGGGCTGGCAATCTTGATGACCGGAAGGGAACAACTGGAGGAGCATTATTTATGGGTGACAAACTTGTCACATGGATTAGAAAAATGCAAGGATGCATCTCTCAGTCTACTGCACAAGTAGATTATGTTTCTGCCGCTACAAATTGCTCAAATATTGCATGGATCAAATAGTTACTGGAAGGTATGCATATGAAGATGCTAGAACCAGTAATTATCTATTGTGATAACACCAATGCAATAAACATTTCCAAGAATCCAGTCATGCATGCTAAGACTAAACACATTGCCATCAAGTATCATTATTTGAGAAAACAAGTTCAAGCAAAAGAGGTGATACTTGAGTATGTGCAATCCAAATAAAAATTAGCTGATATCTTCACCAAGCCATTACCCAAGGATGCATTTGGGTACTTGAGAAAGAGACTAGGGGTCAAACCCTTGTCTACCAGTCAGTAAAATGACCAGAAGGCTGCATCAACCTACATATTATCAGAATATCATTAAATTTGATGCAAGCAAAGAGATGAACTTCAAGGCTACATCTATGTACAGACATGTATATATCATCACCGAGCACCAGAGAATATTGTTGTATTGCTGATGGATAAGGGAAATTCAAAGAATATATTATGGATGGAGAGAAACAATTATTTGACATTAATGTCAGATATTTGTGAGATATTTGTTTGGCATTGCTGTCAAAGGGAGAGAGATTATCCATATTATCACATTCTTTAGAAAAGGGAGAGAGATTATCCATTATAACATTACTCCAATAGGGAGAGATTATATCCTTAGGGAAAGAAATTGTATGGAAAGATTATACAAAGGGAGAGTTGCTGACAAGAGAAAAAGACAGCAAAAGAGAAGAACAATCAAGGTAGAGAAATTGACACAAGGAGAGAGCACAACACATCAGAAGATAGAGAGCTGTAAGAATCAAATCTAGGATAAAATAGAGCTTACCGATGGTCAGACATTTATCAGTTAACATAACAAAAAGATTGGTAATTTGATGAATCTTAACTGTTGTATTTCATATTGTATTAGAAATAGTATAGTATGATAATATAGTATGTTTCCATCAATGACAAAGGGAGAGATTGATGACATATAACTGATTGAATGTTTGATAATGTTAAGTTGAATATAATGCAGGTCATTAAATCAGTTAATATAATGTATTGTCATTGATGTCAACTTGATATCATCTGTACAGTCATGTACATAATGCCAAAGACTTTAGAGAACCAAAGGAACCAAAGTTATGCTTTCAGTAATACATAAAATTCAAGTATTCACTAAGTAACAAACAACACCAATGAAGTGCACACCGATGGACAGAGCAAAGAAGAATAGTCACAGTGATACCTGACGATCAGAAGTATAGTGTTTCTTGATGAAGCAAAACCATAGAATGCCCGATGAGAAAAGTCAGAAGGTTTCCCGATGAGTAAAATTCCAATGATGACCAATGAACAGAGATCATGAAGCTAGCTAGAGTCTCACCAACAAATCAGTCAGTTGTCACTGACAACTAATTGCAGTGGTGACCAACAAAACAGAGAGTTTAGAAAATGACAAAATATCTAGCTGGCAGAGCTAAATATAAACTTAACTGGTTGTCTACTTTGTTTTATTCGACCAGAGATAAGTCATTGATTTAAAGATGATTTGTATAGTTGGAAAGAATATATATTTGAGACAAATTATGAGTTATGCTTTAAATCTAATTAGCTATATTGTTTATCATGCCAAGAATCAAGAACCAAGAAAAAATGAATATTATGTCTATATAAGAGACAAGCTTAATTCATTTACAAATGAGATTAAGGGGAGTGAATAGAAAGAGGATGCTGAAGAAAAACTAATGAAGAACAAATTCATGCAGTGATGTTCAAACAAGTTGAAGGAGAGCCAAGGAATTCTGCAAACAACCAATGAATAGCAAGCACATCATCACAGAGCAGAAAGTGTGGAGCACAAAGGATTGAATTGATACATTGGTCAGAGAGGTAATGTACTTAAATAGATCTAAAAATATGCAATTCAAGTTGCAATATGAATAGGTCATAGTGTTTTAGTTTAACCATTGAATCATAAAGTCTCTTAACTGAGAAGGACTTAACAGTCTTCTATATATTAAGGTGCATCTCAAGGAGTGCCAAAAAGGTTGATTCATGAAAGTAGCATTGGACTTGCCCGATACCTATTGAAAGTCTAAGAAGGAGGTTGATTCTAGGATGGTAGCAATAGATGCCCGATACTAAGTGACAACCTCTATGTATAAAATCCTCTAACAAGGTCACACTTAATAGTGTGTTTGTAACCTTTAACAAGGTTGGCTCCTAACAGGGCTCACTTCAGAAGAGTGAAAATTTGGGGTACCAGTCCCAGTGGTTTTTCCCTTAATAGGGTTTCCACTTTAAAATTCATGTGTTATGTGTGTATGATTCATTTATTTACTATTTTTCATCTTACATAGCTAACTCTGGATTGATCGGTATACTCTGCTTATTTACTGAGTTTCGATAAATAGTTCTATTGCTTATTGGTAATCAAGAAAGAATAAGGATTGACAGAGAAAATTGACAAACAGTTAATCATTATTAGTATTTCATGGCAAGAATCTTGTAGGGACATAATAATCTGAGATTTATTGATTGGTGGTTAATTTTGAAGGATAAATTTTTGAGGCCATTGATTCACTCCCCCTCTCAGTTATTACTAACACAAGAGTGTGAGGTCCTGTAGGAAACACATATTCAATATCTAAGTATTGAACAATATCATTTCCAATACCTGATAGGTGGAGTCTTATTCTACTTTTGCATGATGCAAAGTTGTCTTTATTCAACTTGGGCACATCTCATCTATTCATCTTTTGATCTTTTGCTTGAGCTGTTAGACTCCCTTTCTAAGCACACAAGCTCTAATACCAATTGTTAGTAATAACTAAGAGGGGGGGGGGGGAGAAAATTGGTGGCCTCAATTTATTATAATAATCAACCCTAAAAATTTATTACCACAATATTCTACCTCTAGTTATCTTCAGTCCTATAAGATGAATGCCTCCAAATACTTATATCAAATTACTACTGCTCGGAATCATTTGTAAAACCTTCTACTGTATGTTTATCAAATAGCAGTATGTTAATTTACTGAAAGACAATAAATTATCTAGACTATACTGATCAATCTAGTTAAGTTAAGTGTAATGAAAAACACTAAAGTAATGACTCATAAACACATTGGCACATGGATTTTTAACGTGGAAACCCTGTTAAGGGAAATACCACTTAGGACCGATAACCCAAATTTTTCACTCTTTTGAAGTGAGCTCGTTGAACAGCAAACCCTGTTAAAGGTTACAAACACACTGTTAGGTGTGACCTTGTTAGTGGATTTAAAATTTTAGTCTGTCACTTGATATCGGGCATCTCTATGCTACCATTTTTGATCAAACACTCACTTGGCCTATCAATTGATATTTGACATCTCATGCTATCTTCATGGTCAAAATTTTTGATACTCCTTGGGATGTATCTCAGTATAGAAAGGATGTTTAAATCCCCCTTGGTTAAGAGACTTTTTGAATCAATGGTTAAACTGAAACAGTATGATCTGTTCACATATACAACTTATACTTGCAAATTTTTAGATCTATTGTAATCTCATAAAATAATTCTAATCAATATAACTTTGTTTATACCTTTGCTCCACTTTAATTCTTCTTGGTGATGCTGTGCTTTGTTGCTCGGTGTCTGCAGAAAAATTTAGCTATTTCCTCAGCTTGTTAATCAACACTGTATGAAGTTTCTCTTCAATAGTTTTTCTTCAGCATCCTCTTTTCATTTACTCCCCACCAATTTGTAATGAATTGAGTTGTCTCTTAAATAGACATGATATCATCATTGTTAGGTTCTTGGTCTTCTTGATCTTGGTATGATCCACAATGCTTGCCAATTAGTTTTAAAGAAAAAATCCTATTTTATCTCGCTGAGATCTTCTTGCCAACTGGACAAAACAAATTTAAATCCATTACTTATCTCTGGCTTATCTTTTCAATGAAAATCATGATAATGATGCAGAGTGGGCAGTAGGAAGCCTCCAAAGGACTCAAATAGGGCAATATACCCCTAGAAAACCAACTCAAAAGGCCAAAGTACTTCATAATTATCAGAAGTGTGGAAAAGGACTTGGTTAAGGTTATCACAACCCAATACCCCAAGGGTAACCTAATCACTAGGTCTCACCAATCCTAGAACACCAACTACCAAAGGTTGGCTACCAAGGACTTCTACCCAAATTAGCAACAATACCCAAAAAGTGACTTGCAAGACCAGGGGTGACCTATTCTCATAGGTGTCGTCTATTTAGGTCCCTAAAAAATAGTTCCAATGGTTCTTTCCATCCTTTGCAACCTACAAGACATAGTTGCTTCATAAACACAACACTAGGCTTGTAGCCTTTTCCAAGAGGATATTTGATCTTAAATAAGATTCTTCCACATAACCCCTAGAATGGATTAGGGATTCAGACACCCTTTATGGCCTAAGATCTTATACTTAAGCACCAAAACATGAAGGTGAAGGAAAATAAAGAAAATACACAAAAATGCTTCTGTAATTAGGGCTAATTAGGCCTACACTTGCACTACAAGTGCCCTTTGAATGCTTCCAATTCCAAAAAAAATGATTGGATTCTATGAGGGTGTGTAACAAGGTCTCCTCCACCGATTTAGGGCCTTTGATTAATCCCCAAACAAGAGTTATGATGACTGTCCTAATTTTTTGAGTGGTGCATTCATAGCAATATACACCTAGGACATCATGGAAAGCCCATCTCCATGCATTTTGGTGAACCTATCCTGAAAATTCTTGGAGAAAATTATGAAAACATTCTTTCCACCAAGGGTCATTGAATTCTTATGGTGGAAAAGAGAAATACACTCAATACTTTATGAAACCCTCATTTAGTGTCTAGAATCCAGGGCAGGGAGAATGAAAATTAGATAAATTTCAATGTATAGGGTATTAGACCAGGATAACACAAATATAAGAAGGATAACACATATGCTACCTTATTCAGTCAGCCTTTCCCTTAGATAAAATCTGTACTTGGCCGTACAAATAAACTATTGCTTGAGAATGCAGGAAAATGGTAGTTTCTTTATTGATTTTGCCAAAAATTACACGAAGTTGACCCTACCAACTGCCTATGAGGGATTTTTAGGCACTCCTAATGGTTACATAACAAATTTGAACCAACTAGCCATTTGGGAGTCATTTTACAAACTTTGACAAAAAGTTGTCATGTTTTGCTCAAAAGTTGCTTGACAACTTTTGAGCAATTTGTGCAAATTTTGCAATTTTGCAAATTTGGTGAGAAAAATTGGTCCCAACCTTATTTTTGTGATCCCTAGTAGATCCAAACATAGAAAAAATAAAAAAAACCTATTCCTATGGTTTTGGAAAATGATTGACCAATAGTTGACAAAGGGCTCATAGGATGCCAATCTTGGAACTATGGTCTTACAAAGGAGTCTAATGAATAACCCATGGTTATAACATAAATAGAGGCCTCTTAGGACCTTAATGGAAACCCTAAGTTCCATAGGAACACTTGGTTCATTTAGGGTGCTCCTGCACCATACTCTCCATGATATTTGAACTCAAGTTCCCACTTGAGGTTAACTGGTCAATAGTTGTTCCATGTTGTTGGATCTGTTCCTCTGTCATCTAGGTGGCATCTATTGGAGGGAGTCCTTTCCACTTCACTAAGTACTGCATGTAATTGTTCTTCCTTGTTTTCTTCAGCACTTTGGATTCCAAAATTGTGTCTAACTCCATTTATTTTCTTTGTGGGTGATCTGTCACATAGTCTCCATCATCTTCCTCTTGAGAATCCTACACATTAGTAATTCTACAACACACTTGTAAGGGGTGAGGTCTACAACATTAAAAATAAGAGAAATCAGTAAAGTAGGAGGCAAGGAAATTTCATATGCATTTTCACCCATCTTGTTGAGGATGGTGCATGGTCCAAATTTCTTCTTGTGCAACTTTGAGTATCTTCCTTTAGGGAGTCTCTCCTTCCTTGGGTATGCCCATACCTTATCTCCAACCTTGAAATGAATCTCTCTCCTTCTCTTGTGTGCTTGTGCTTTATATTTCATGGTGGACAGTTGTAGTGACTCTTTCACTTTTGTCTGCACTTTAGAGATCAGTTTGGCCAATTCCTCTCCTTGTACACTAACTATATAATTAGAAGGTAATTCCACAAAGTCTAATGGACCTTTTGGATGTAGTCCATATACTATTTGAAATGGTGTCTTCCCAGTAGACCAAATCATTGAATCATTAAATGCAAACTCTTCTTGAGGTAAGATCATATCCCAACTTTGGGTGTATTGTTTTGTAAGGCATCTTAGGAGATTCCCAAAAGACCTATTTACCACCTCCATTTTCCCATCTGTTTGTGGGTGGTATGTTGAACTATAAGTCATATTGGTGCCCAATTTCTTAAAGAGTGTCCTCAAAAAGTGCCCTTGAAACTTTACATCTCTGTCAGAGACTATTGTTTGTGGTAGACCATGGATTCTAACCACTTCCTTAAAGAATAGATGTGCTATGTGTGAAGCATCATTTGTGCTCTTGCAAGGAACAAAGTGCACCATTTTACTAAATTTGTCCACTATAACAAAAACACTATCATAACCCTATTTTGTTCTTGGAAAATCCATTACAAAGTCCATTGAAATTGATTCCCATGGCCTAGAGGGAATTGGTAGGGTTTGGTACATTCCTTGGTTAGTGGATACACCCTTTTCTTGTTGGAAAATAGTACAAGATTCTACAAACTTCTTGACTTCATTCCCCATTCTTGGCCAAAAATAGATTCTCTTTACTAGATCTGTGGTCTTATCTATCCCAAAATGTCCTCCTAAGCCACCACAGTGTTTTTCCTTGACAATATTTGTTCTCATGGAACATTTAGGTATGCTTAGTTGAGCTCCTTTAAACAAAAGTCCATTCTGAATTAGAAAATCAGAAAAATCAGTATGATATCTTCCTATCATCTTAGTGCATACCTCAAAGATTTCTCCAAAATCTGGATCATCTGCATTTGGACTTTTAGGGAGTCAATCCCTACACTCTGAAGTTTTACTTCCTCAAAAAATCCAACCCTTCTACTTAGGGCATCAACCACTTTGTTTTCCACTCCCTTTTTGTACTTAATGTTGAATGTATAAGCCTACAAATGCTCCATCCATTTGATGTGTTTGACTCCAAGATTTTTCTGATTGTTTAAGAAACTTAGTGCATGGTTGTCAGTATGAACAATGAATTCTTTAGGGAGTAAGTAGTGTCTCCACTTTTTTAGGGCTTGTACCATTGCATAAAGTTCTAAATCATATGTAGAATACCTCTTCTTTGCATCATTCAATTTTTTTGAGAAGAATTATATAGCCTTACCTTCTTGGCTCAAGAATGAACCTATTTCCAAGTTACTTGCATCTATTTCAACAGTAAATACCTTATTGAAATTAGGGAGCACTAGGATTGGGTACTGGTCCACTCTATTCTTGAGGTATTGGAACGCATCTGCAGCTTCTTTGGTCCATTCAAATCTGGTCTTTTTGCCACCCTTTATTGTGTCCAACATAGGAGCACATACATGACTAAAATTCTTAATAAAATTTCTATAAAAAGTTGCTAAACCATGAAAGCTTCTAACATCACCTTGGTTCTTTGGTGGAGGCCAATTGACAATTGCTGCAACCTTTTCTAGATCCATTTTGAGGGTGCCTTGGGAGATGACAAAACCTAGGAAGATGAGTTCCTTCTTTATGAACATACACTTTTCCAAGTTAATCACTGACTTGTGTTGATGGAGTCTCCTTAGAACCTTCTCAACATGATCAAGATATTCCTCTTTGCTATGACTGTAAATCAGAATGTCATCCAAATATATGACTAAAAACTTGCCAATAAAATCAATAAAGACCTCATTTATGAGCCTCATGAATGTACTAGGGGCATTACTCAACCCAAATGGCATAACAAGCTACTCAAACAAACCTTTAGTTTTTTTAAATGCTGTCTTCCATTCACCTCCTGGCCTTATCCTGATTTTAAATCAATTTTTATAAAATAGCAAGCAGTGCCTAATTGATCTAGTAAATCTTCCATTCTTGGAATGGGGAACCTGTACCTTATTGTGATTTTGTTTAAGGCCCTGCTGTTAGTACATAACCTCCACTTGCCATCCATTTTAGTGGCTAGGAATAATGGGATAGCACATGGATAGAGACTTTTCCAAATTAGTCCCTTCTCTAATAGTTCATTGACTTTCCTTGCAATCTCAGCATGCTAGATTGGTGTCATTTTGTATGGGGCCTTGTTAGGTAAGAAGGAACTAGGTATCAAGTCTATTTGGTGACTGATATCTCTTAAGGGAGGGAGGGTTGTGGGCAGGTCACTACTAATGACATCACTATATTTTGTAAGTAATTTATTAACTTTATCTGGTATAGGATCATCATTATCAGACCTTATACTATCCTTGGGCTTGGATATTAGGACAAAAGCTTTAGTTTCAGGCTCCTTTAATACTTTTAACATTTCTTTTTCACCCATGGTGATGACAGTAGGTTCTTTTTCTAATTTGATATCCGACGAGGGCTTCATGGTGAAAGTCTTTCCATCTTTGGTGATAGAGTAGGTATTCTTCCTACAATGATGTGTGGCATCCACATCATATTTCCAAGGCCTTCCTAGAAGGATGTGGGAGGCATCCATTTCAACAACATCACAAAGAACTTTTTCCTTAAAGTTTTCTATAGAAAACTCTATCCATGCTTGTTCGGTTACTAAGGTTTGTTGGCCTTTTTTTAGCCAAGAGACATGATAAGGAAAAGGATGAGGCTTCTTAGGGAGATTTAAATTTTGGACCATTTCACAAGATACTATGTTTTTAGTTGAACCAGAATCTATAAGCAAGTTACATACCTTTCCATTGCAATTGATCTTTGTCCTGAAGAGATTCTTCTTTGAGGAGGTTCTTGGTTTTGTGGCACTTGAAGGAAGAATTGTCTCATCATCAAACATGCTCCTTCTTCTAGTACTAAGTCCCTCGCATTTGCATTATCTTCTTGTTTTTCCTCTTGAATGAGTTGTGCTCTTCTTTCTCCTTGATTGTTATTGTTTCTCTTCTCAGGGCATCTTCCTGCACGGTGTCCCAATTGATTGCAGTAGTAACACCTTAGGGGTCCATTTCCTCTTCTAGTATTTGTTCTCCCTCTATTGAAGGGTCTTCTCCCTCTATAGTTTCCTCTAAATTTTGAATCACTATTTTCTTTGTCTCCTTGGTCAGGGGTCCTACTGCTATTACTACTGTACTATCCTCTATTCTAAGAGGTTCCTCTTCCTCTAAAGTTATTCCCACTAGCATTGCTCTTTCCCTTGTTAAAGTCTTGTTTTCTCTTCCACTTCTCCTCTACTTTGAGTGCCATTTGATAACACTTGTTTACTAATGTAGGGAAGTGTAGGATAAGTTCCTCTTAAATGGATACCTTAAGACCATTCATGTACCTTGGTAGCTTTTCTTCTTCATCTTCTGCCACATTTTTCTTCATGCATATTTTTAGGAACTCCTCGGTGTATGAGCCTATATCCATGTCTTTTTGTTTCAAGCTTTTCTTCCTTCTATGGAGTTGTACCCCATATTCTTCAAGAACATATGTCTCCTTGACCAATGCTACCATCTTGTTCCATGAAACAATCATACTTCTCCCATTCTTCACCCTCTTTGTCTGGATGAAGTTCCACCAAGTTAGGGCTACTCCCTTCAACTTGGATCTTTCCATCTTCACTCTCTACTTCTCAGGGATGTCCTCACACTCAAATAATCTTGTCAAGGCCTCTATCCAATCCAAAGCCAAGTCTACATTCATCTTTCCACTAAAAGTTGGTAAATCCAACTTCTCCTCCATGGTTCTTCTCCCCATAGATTTGAAGGCATCTAAAAGGGGTCTCTGGTTTGCAGGAATGTTCACATCCTAATCAGGGGTGTCATCTTCCTCTTCACTCCCTTCTTCACCACCAGAGGTGTCTTCTTTTCCCCTCTCTACGTTTTTTTCCAACTCTTGGAGTCTTCTTGTCAAGGCTGCATTTTTTTCCCTCTGTTCTCTCACCATCTTTGCTAGTTCAATGTTTGTAACCCTTGAAGGGATATCTTCATCCTCAAGAGAAGACATAGCTCTAATACCAGTTGATGCAGAGTGGGCAGTAGGAAGCCTCCAAAGGAGTCAAATAGGGAAATACACCCCTAAACACCCAACTCAGAAGGAAAAAGTACTTCACACTTATCACAAGTGTGGAAAAGGACTTGGTTAAGGTTATCACAACCTAATACCCCAAGGGTAACCTAATCACTAGGTCTCACCAATCTTAGAACACCAACTACCAAAGGTTGGCCACCAAGCACTTCAACCCAAATTAGCAAAAATACCCCAAAAGTGACTTGCAGGACCAGGGTGACCTATGCTCATTGGTGTGGTCTATTTAGGTCCCTAAAAAATATTTCCAATGGTTCTTTCCATCATTTGCAACCTACAAGAAATAGTTTCTTCATAAACCCAACACTAGGCTTGTAGCCTTTTTTCAAAGGATATTTGATCTTAAATAAGATTCTTCCACATAACCCCTAGAATGGATTAGGGATTCAGACACCCTTTATGGCCTAAGATCTTAGACTTAAGTAGCAAAACATGAAGGTGAAGGAAAATAAATAAAATACACAAAAATGCTTATGCAATTAGGGCTAATTAGGCCTACACCTGCACTACAAGTACCATTTGAATGCATCCAATGCAAAAAATAATGTTTATATTATGTGAGGGTGTGTAGCAAGGTATCCTCCACTAATTTAGGGCCTTTGATTAATCCCCAAACAAAAGTTATGATGACTGTCCTAATTTTGTGAGTGGTGTATACATAGCAATATACACCTAGGGCATCATGGATAGCCCATCTCACTACATTTTGGTGAACCTATCCTGCAAATTCTTGGAGAAAATCATGAAAACATGCTTTCCACCAAGGGTCATTGAATTCCCAAGGTGGAAAAGAGAAATACACTCAATACTTTATGAAACCCTCATTTAGTGCCTAGAATCCAGGGCAGGGAGAATGAAAATTAGATAAATTTCAATGTACATGGTATTAGAATAGGAGAACACAAATATAAGAAGGTTAACACATAGGCTGCCTGATTCAATTGGCATTTCCCTTGGATGAATCTGTACTTGGCCGTACAAACAGACTATTGCTTGAGAATGCAGGAAAATGGTAGTTTCTTTATTGATTTTGCCAAAAATTACACCAAGTTGAGCCTACCACCCACCTATGAGGGATTTTTATTCCCTCCCAATGGTTACATAACAAATTTGAACCAACTAGCTATTTGGGAGTCATTTTACAAACTTTGACAAAAAGTTGTCATGTTTTTCTCAAAAGTTGCTTGATAACTTTTGAGCAATTTGTGCAAATTTTGCAATTTTGCAAATTTGGTCACCAAAATTGGTCCCAACCTTATTTTTGTGATCTCTAGTGGATCCAAACATAGAAAAAATAAAAACAACCTATTCCTATGGTTTTGGACAATCTTTGACCAATAGTTGACCAAGGGCTCATAGGATGCCAATCTTGGAACTATGGTCTTACAAAGGAGTCCAATGAATAACCCATGTTTCTAACATAAATAGAGGCCTCTTAGGACCTTAATGGAAACCCTAAGTTCCATAGGAACACTTGGTTCATTCAAGGTGCTCCTGCACCAAATAACTACCAGTTAACTTTATATTTAGCTCTGCCGGCTAGATATTTTGTCATTTCTGAACTCATGTTAATTCCGGTGTTTAACTCTTTGATAACATTGGTCAACACTCCAGTTCTCCTTGGGCTTCTCCATCAGTTTACACTATGTTTATGGCCATCGAGTATGCTTTTGATTCTACTTGTCGGTAATGCTCGTCGGTATTCTTGCTCGGGCATCATTGTGACTTGATTGTCGGTGTTCTCTATCTGTTGGGTTTCACTGACCGTCAATGTTTCTAGTCACAATGAGAATGCTTGTCTTTTATGCATTACTGAAAGCATAATATTTATCTCTCTGATTCTTTGAAGTCTTTGACACTTTGATTATAACCTATTAGATTATATCAAGTTGACCTCAATGACAAAACAATCCATTAACTAATTTAATGTCTTGCATTATCTTTCTACATTTCGGTGATCAACTTAATATCTTCAAACATTCAATTAGTTACATGTCATCAATATCTCCCTTTGGCATTGATAGAAACATACTACATTATCATACTATACTATCACTAATACAATATGAAATATACAGTTTCATCAAGCTTTCCTAATGTAACTATTACAAATGTCTGGCTCTCGGTAAGCTCAAAAATAGCTTAGATTTCTTTCACGCAGAGTGGTAGTATTCAATATCCAATCCCTTTACTGGATAGATGTATCATCTGATATCTATGTTATGATATGTGTTCTTCCTTGACTGTTCCTCTTCTTGATAATATCTTTTTCTTTTGACAACAATCTTTCTCTTTGTTTGAACTCTCTCCCTTTGTTACTTCTCTCCCTTAGATGGATATTTCATGTGTAATCAATTCCTCTCCTTTAGAATATTGATTAACTCTTCCTTTCTGATTCTCAGGAACTTCTCTTCATGGATAATGATATAATCTCTCCCTTTATCATATCTCTCCTTTATGTGCTATGAAATCATCTCTCCTTTTGATAATGAGATCATCTCTCCCTTTGTATGATAAAGAAAATCTCCCTAATAATAATGAGATATTTCTCTCCCTTTTGTATGATAATGAGAACATCTCTCCCTTTGACAACAATGCCAAACAAACATACTTCTCCTTTTTTTATCATCTATATCATGTTCCACCTCTTTTCATAATATATTCCTTGAATTTCCCTATCCATCAGTAATACAAAGTTCTAATTTTTTGGTGCAGATATGTACCTTGCAATGTACAGATGTACCTGTTGTTGTTCATCTCAATGTTTGCATCAACATGAATGATCTTCAGATTTGGTGTAGGCTGATGCAAGATTACTGACTGATAGACAAGGATTGGAGCCCTAGTCTCTATCTCAGGTACTCAAATGTATCCTTTGGTAATGTCTTGGTGAACATGTCAGCTAACTATTCCTTGGATTAAACATATTCTAGTGTCACTTCTTTTTCTTTCACTTGTTCTCTTAGATAGTGATACTTGATAGCAATATGCTTATTCTTAGCATGTATTACTAGATTCTTAGAAATGTTTATTGCACTGGTGTTATCACAATAGATAATTACTGGTTCAAGGATCTTCATATGCATACCTTCCAAAAAATATTTGATCCATGCAAGATTAGAGCAATTTGCACCAGCAGCCACATACTCTACTTCTACAGTAGACTGAGAGATGCATCCTTGCTTCTTTCTTATCCATGTGACAAGTTTGTGACCCATGAAGAATGCTCCTCCAATTGTGCTCTTTTGGTCATCAATGCTTCCAGCCCAATCAACATCTGTATAGACTTGTAGCTCAATTTTTCCTTCTCTTTTGTACCATAGGCCATAGTCCTCGGTGTTCTTCAGATATCTCATAATTCTTTTGATAGAAGTCATATGTGATTCTTTGGGATTAGCAAAGAATCTTGCAACTATCCCCACTGCATGTACTATATCTAATCTGGTGTGAACAAAATACATCAATTTGCCAATCATTGATCTATATAAGGTCTGATTTACCTCATTTTTCTTGTCTTCTTTTGCCAGCTTACATCCGGTAGCCATAGGTGTTCAACTGGTTTGGAATCTTCCATCTTGAATATCTTTAGTACTTCCTTGATGTATTTGGACTGAGTGATGTAAATGCTTGCATCTTGTTAAAGAATCTGTAGACCAAGAAAGAATTTGATCTCCCCAAAGATAGACATTTCAAATTCCTTTCTCATTTCATTAACAAAGGATTTACATAACAATTCATTCCCTCCAAAAATGATATCATCAACAAAAATTTCAGCAATCAGAATAGTACCATCAGTATCTTCTTTTAAGTACAGATTGCTATTTTCATTTGTTCTAACAAATTTTATGCTAATGAGATATGAGTGAAGTCTTCCATACTAGGCTCTTGATGCTTATTTCAATCCATACAAGGCTTTATGTAGTCTACATACCATGTTTCTCTTGTCTAGATCAACAAACCCTTCTAGTTGTTCAATGTATAGCTCTTCTTCCAATATTCCATTCAGGAATGTAGATTTGACATCCATTTGGTATACCTTGAATTCTTTACATGCAACATAAGCAATTAAGATTCTAACTCCTTCTAGTCTAGCAACGGGTGCAAAGGTTTCACCATAATCAATACCTTCTTCTTATGTATATCCCTTGCATACTAATCTTTCTTTATTTCTAGTGACTTCTCAATTCTCATTCAGTTTGTTTCTGAATATCCATTTGGTACCAATGACATTCTTGTCATCTGGTCTCAGTACTAGTGTCCATGTATTTTTGTTCTCAATCTGTTCTATTTCCTCATTCATAGCACTGACCCATTCTTCATTCTCAAGTACATTTTAAATGGATTTAGGCTCAAAATCACAAAGTAAACATCTGGTGTTAAGTAACTTACTTCTTGTTCTTGTTCTTGTTCTAGCCTTTTTGTCTCCTATGATTTGATTTTGTGGATGATATCTTCTGACATACTTGGAAAGTTTTGGTTCATCTTTGTGTTCATCATTTTGATCATCTTCTTCACCTTCTTTTTCATCTTCAATGTTTGGGACATCATCTTAAGGATTATCTTGATCATCGGTAATTGTAGCCTGATGCTCGGGTGTAATGTTCTGATGCTCGAGAGTGACACACAGTTGCTCGGGTAGAATGTTAGGTTCTGTATAAATAAACCTGTTGTAGTCTTCTGGCTCCTTTTTTCTTTCCTTATCATTTTTTTCTACAAATTCATCTATTTTCACATTTGCAATTTCAATGATTTTGTTAGATGACTTGTTAAGAAATTTATAAGCCTTGCTTTTGGTTGAATACCCTAGGAAGATAACTTCTTCACTTTTGTAGTCAAGTTTTCCATTTCTATCATCCTTCTATATATAATATTGACTACCAAAGATTATGAAGTAACTTACATATGGTGTATGACCATACCAAAGTTCATAGGGTGTCTTCTTTGTGTCCTTCTTCAATTATACTCTATTTAGTGTATAGACAGTAGTACTGATATCTTCCCTCCAGAAATTTTGAGTGATACTTTTCTCAATCATCAATGTTCTTGCACAGTCAACAATTGATCTTTTTCTCCTCTCAACAATTCCATTTTGTTGTGGTGTTCTTGGTGCAAAAACATGTCTTTTAATTCCATGCTCATTGCAATAGTCAATGAATTCTTCTAAAGTAAATTCCCCTCCTCTATTTGACCTTAAGCATTTCAATTTCTTTTCAATTTGTTTTTCTACCATTTCTTTATACCATTTAAACATCTTAAATGCTTCTGATTTATCTTTTAAAAACATGACTATCATCATTCTAGAAAAATCATCAACAAAGAGAATAAAATACATATCTCCATAGTAGCTCTTTGTTCTCATGGGTCCACATAGATCTGTATGGACTAATTCTAGAATTGCAGTAGATGTATGGGTTTTACTCTTGAAACTAGACTTTTTCATCTTACCTTTTTGACAATTTTTGCACATGATATGCTCAAGCTTAGTCATTGTCGGTAAGCCTCTAACATTCCATTTGTTTCTTATCTTTATCATGTTGTCAAATTTCACATGACACAATCTTTTGTGCCACAACCATATGTGTTCATTTCTAGCCATCAAACAAGTGGTGTTAGTGTCATCAGGATAGAAAATGTTACCTTTTGTCTGCTCACCAATACCAATCAATCTTCCTGATTCATTGAAGATCTTTGCCTTCTTATTTTCAAATGCTACTCTATGACCTAAATTTCTCAACTGAGAAACACTCAAAAAATTATAATTCAATCCTTTAACCCAGTAATAATTTTCACATTTTATCAGGTTATTCAACATTATGGTTACTTTACCTTCAACTGGACAAGGTGTATCATTACCCATTCTCACTGAACCACCATTATAGTATTGAAAAGTCTCAAACTTTTATTTATCACTGGTCATATGATGAGTACAGCCACTATCTATGATCCAGATATCATTTTTACTAACTTTAGATATGAGTGTAGTTTCTACATACCTTTCTTCATCTTCATCTGAATCATCCTTAATGGCTACAAATACCTGTAACACCCCAAAATTGGCACCTAATAATCAATAAATTTTGGTGCATTTTCTTATCTTCGAAGTCCTATTTTATTAGGAAAATTCGTCTCCTAATTGACTTTAATCGACTGAGTTTCAAATGCAGAAAACCCAAATTTGCATAAATCTGACATTACAATTTAATTCCTAAATCTAAAATGATTATTAGCTAAAACCCC
>MU226255.1:1807704-1829546 GCA_018584345.1 Thuja plicata
TGATTAATTGATTTAATCCTAAAGTCCTAAAGTACTTTTAATTAAATCAAATACACCCTCTTTGGCTAATATACATAAAAGGAATTAAAGAGTTATTATTATTAATAGAATGAATTATCCTCAAAAGAGATTTCCATAATTCCATACGAAAAGACACTTATGTGTCCATAATTCATTCTTTAATTTTAATAAACCTTGCATATTTGTCTCAGGTTGTTGGCTCTCGTTCTGAGGGTAAATTGCAGCAATCACTCCTAATTAGGAGGCAACAGGTCACTTCAATCACGCTTGCAGAGCAAACAATCCATGTTTGTTTTTGTGAGTTTCTTGATTGTGTAATGACTATGTTGGGTTTTTTGTTGAATTGAGAGGTCACATTCAGCATTAAACAATACCATCTTGATGTCTTCTTCTGATTCGATGTCAGTGTCATCAGCCCTGTTCTCAGCTAGGTAAAAATCTTTCTTCCCTTTGTCATTGTAGTCTCGGGTATCTCTCTTGTCAGATTGTCAGTTGCTCTGGTAATCTCTATTTTCACCTTTATCAAACTTCTTCTGATATGATTTGTCATTTTCTCTGTCATCTTTTCTTTAGTTTGGACATCTTGTAGCAAAGTGTCCAGCCTATTTACAATTGAAACATACAAGTGGTAATTTACCTTTGTATCTTCCTTTGCCTCTCTGCAATCTTCTTTCCATTAGTGCTTCAATCTCATCAAGTCCTTGATCCTCATTATCATTGTCACTATCATTTTCAATAGCATGTCTATTACTTGAGGTACTTATCTTTAGAGAAGATTTGAATACAAATTCTATGGATGGTAAGACACTATTATCAAAGTTGTTCATCTCAAATGAAATTAGTCTATCAATCAGACTATCTAGAGTAACTGTATTGTTTGCAACTGCTCTCATTTCTTGAATAGCAGAGAATCTAATAGCATAAACAAGCAATAAGGTTATTAATTTTTTTCTTACCACTATCTCCTCTTCAAGTACACCTCCAACTCCTTGGATAGAATTTACTACCTCTTTGATTCTGCAAATATACTGAGTAATATTTTCTCCTTCTTTCATCATTAGGTCATCAAACCTTCCTATTAGGCTTTCTACCTTTTCTCTGAGTACATTAGCATCTCCTCCATGTACAAGCTTCAACTTATCCCACATTTTCTTTGTAGAGGTGCAGGTTTTGACATCTTCAAACTCAACACTGGAGAGTGATGATGCAAGTTCTATCATCATGCAGTTATGCTCATGCTTGAATCTTAATTGCTCAAGAGTGTGAGGTCCTATAGGCAAGACATATTTAGTATCTAAGTATTGAACAATTATCATTCCCAATACCTAATAGATGGAGTCTTATTCTACTTTTCCATGATGCAAAGTTTCCTTTATTCAACTTGGGCACATCTTTTCTGTTCATCTTTTGATTTTTTTCTTGAGCTATTAAAATCCCTTTCTAAGAACACAAGATCTGATACCAATTGTTAGTAATAAATGAGAGGGGGGGGTGAATCTTTGGCCTGAATTTATTCTAATAATCAACCCTTAAAAATTAGTACCACAATATTCTGCCTCTAGTTATCTTCAATCCTATAAGATGAATGCCTCCAAATACTTATATAAAATTACTACTGCTCAGAATGCTTTGTAAAACCTTCTACTATATGTTTATCGAATAAAAGTCTGTTAATTTACTGAAAGACAGTAAATTATCTAGAGTATACCGATCAATCCAGTTAGTTAAGTGTAATGAAAAACACTAAAATAATGACTCATAAACACATTGACACATGGATTTTTAATGTGGAAACCCTTTTAAGGGAAAAACAACTTGGGACCAGTAACCCAAAATTTTCACTCTTCTAAAGTGAGCTCGGTGAAGAACCAACCCTGTTAAAGGTTACAAACACACTGTTAGGTGTGACCTTTAGAGGATTTAAAATTTTAGTCTGTCACTTGATATCGGGGATCTCTATGCCACCATCTTTGATCAAACACTCACTTGGCCTATCAATTGGTATCTAGAATCCCATGCTATCTTCATGATCAAAATTTTTGATACTCCTTGGGATGTATGTCAATATAGAAAGGATCTTTAAATCCTGCTCAGTTAAGAGACCTTCTGAATCAATGGTTAAACCAAAACAGTATGATCTATTTACATATACAACTTATACTTGCAAATTTTTAGATCTATTGTAATATCATAAAATAATTCTGATCAATATAACTTTGTTTATACCTTTTCTCCACTTTGATTCTTCTCAGTGATGTTGTGCCATGTTGCTCGGTGTCCGTAGAAAACTTTGGCTCTTTCCTTAGCTTGTTGATCAGCACTGTATGAAGTTTCTCTTCAATAGTTTTCTTTAGCATCCTCTTTTCATTTACTCCCCACCAATTCATATTGAATTGAGTTGTCTCTTAAATAGACATGATATCACCTTTGTTAGGTTCTTGGCCTTCTTGATCTTGGCGTGATCCAAAATTATCACCAATTAGATTTAAAGTAAAACTCATATTTTATCTCGCTGAGCTATTCTTTTCAACTGGACAAATTTTTTTTAAATCCATTACTTATCTCTGGGCTATCTTGTCGATGAAAAAAATGATAACTACCAGTTAACTCTATATTTAGCTCTGCCAGCTAGATATTTTTTTGTTTTTGAACTCAAGTTAATTTCGGTGTTTAACTCTTTGATAGCGTTGGTCAACACTCCATTTCTCCTCAGGCTTCTCTGTCAATTTACACTATGTGTCTAGCTATCAGGTATGCTTGTGATTCCGCTTGTTAGTAATGCTCGTCAGTGTTCTTTCTCGGGCATCACTGTGACTTGACTATCGGTGATCTCTATCCGTCGGGTTTCACTGATTGTCGGTGTTTGTAGTCACAATGAGAATGATTGTATTTTATGAATTACTAAAAGCATAATCTTTATCTCTCTGATTCTCTGAAGTCTTTGACACTTTGATTATAATCTATTATATTATATCAAGTTGACATCAATGACAATACAATTCTTTAACTAATTTAATGTCTTGCATTATCTTTTTGTATTTCAGTGATCAACTTAATATATTCAAACATTCAATCAGTTACATGTTATCAATGCAATGGATGGGTACCTATGCATTTCATTGAGATGGATAATTTACCATATGGACACTTATTTCATTCTTATTTTGGAGGCATTCTTCCATCTTTTTCTCAGCTCTTCAGACTTTGGTGTTTTTTCCATATGTATCTTCGAGTTTTGATGTTTTCCTTTATTTTCCATCCTAATTCAAGTAGTGTCATTTGAGGGCACTCATGTAGATTATAGTCTTCTCTACCTAGCTAGATTCTATTTGAGTGGAGGTTCAAGTGGTTATTCTTTGATAGTGTTTGCAATTTCATGCTTCACTGGTGTTCTTCATGTTCTTCTTTTGATAATCTCTTCATACATTGGTGTTTTTTCCACCTGTATCTTTGATTTCTAATGTTTTCCTTTATTTTCCATCCTGATTCAAGTAGTCTCATTTGAGGGCACTCATGCTGATTATAGTCTTCTCTACCTGATCTTTGTTCCTATTTTCTAGGACATTCTCTAGTTTGGAGGCTTCTTCAATCCTTCACTAGGCTTCATCTCTTTTCAGAGAGGGGTTTTTTCCCACTGGGTTTTCTTCTTTTCTCATCTTTAAAAATATTTTTTGTACCTGGGTACCTGATTAGGCCATATTGTCGGCATCCATTTCATACTTTCAGTAGTTGTTTCTAGGTTTTTAGCTTCTCCCTAAGTTTATCTTAAGGGGGAAGGGGGGTGTTAGAGTAAAAAGGTTTTTCACTTATTAATTAAATCATTATTGATTTAATTATTCGGTCACTTTTTATCTCTAGTTCACTTAAGCTAAACTTTAGGCATATAATAATTAATTCTATTATTAATTATTATCGTGCAACCTAGATTTCTCCACCTTCTAGTGTTCGATCTCCTTCATAAGGATTGATATCTTTATAATTATTAATTCTTTTGTAATTCCCTCAATTCCCTCTCTGAATGAATATTTCATTTTTCAGATCATTATGAGTTGTGTCTCCATTCTTTACTTTTGTGACAGGTATTTTACATATGGTAGATCTTGGTGATTGAATTCTTTGAATTCTAACAAAAACCTTGTAATCAAGCACCTCTTGTACTCAAGTGCTCCATCTATCAACACAATTATTGACATCCTTCATGCTTTCTTTCCATTTTCTTCAATTTATACATAGCTTTTAGTCACTTTCATGACACATTGGTTCTTCTAAAAACCCTCATGGCTTGAAACTGATAAGAGTCATAGTCTGGGGGAAATTGAATTGAGTTTGTACCAGCAGTCTAAGTCAAGTCATCTCTAGGTCAATCATTCCTCGTCATCCAATCTCGGTTAGTTGTCTGTCTTCCAATTATCCCAAGGTTCTTGCCACTGACACAAAAACACATGCAATAAAACAAACATTGAAACCATTTGAGCTATCTTGAACTTTTCTTTGTCTATTTTATGTTTATTTGGATTACTATTTTTATCCCCCATGCAAAACTTAAGGATATCCATGTTGATTTAGAGAAGCAAGGATTAGGAGCATAATGTTTTCTTGGTTTTCCACATGTAGGATTAGTTCCTATGATATGTAACATCAAATAAACTGGGTTTCTTGTTATTAATAACTAAGAGGGGGGGGATGAATCAGTGGCCTCAAAAATTTATCCATTTAAAATTTAATCCACCAATCAATACACCTGAGATTATTAAGTCCCCACAAGATGTATGCCTTGAAATACTTGAAATAATTAACTGTTCGTTGGTTTACCTTATCTGTCCTTATTCTCCTTGATTACCGATAAGCAGTAAAACTTATTTACCGATACTCAGTAAATATGCAGAGTATATCAATCAATCCAAAAATGCATATCTGAAATGTAAAACAATAAATTAATAAACTATACACACATAACACATGGATTTTAACATGTAAACCCTGTTAAGGGAAAAACCACTGGGACCAGTAACCCAAATTTTCACTCTTCTAAAGTGAGCCCTGTTAGGAGCCAAACATGTTAAAGGTTACAAACACACAGTTAAGTGTGACCTTGTTAGAGGATTTTTATACATAGGTTGTCACTTAGTATCTGGCATCTACACTACCATCCTTGAATCAACCTTTAGATTGTCAATAGGCTTTATGCTAATCTTACTACCATCCTTGAATCAACCTCCTTCTTAGACTGTTAATAGGCTTTAGGTAAGACCAATGCTACTATCATGAATAAATTTTTTTGGTAATCTATTAGGATATACCTCAATTATAGAAGATGGTTAAGTCCTTCTCTATTAAGAGACTTAATGCTTCAATGGTTAAACTGAAACACAATGACCTGTTTCTAATGTAACTTTGAATTGCAGATATTCAGATCTATTTATGTACAATACCTCTCTGATCAATGTATCAATTATATTCCTTTGTACTTCACACTTTATGCTCTGTGATGCCCTGCTTCACTGTTCATCGGTGTTTGCAGAATTCTTTAGCTCTCCCTTAGCTTGATTGATCAGGACTGTATGAAGTTTATCCTTCACCAGTTTCTCTTCAGCATCTTCTTTCAATTCACTCCCCCGTGTATCTAATTGCTCTCTGGAAATGAATTATGCTTGTCTCTTATATAGACATGATATTCCTTTATTTTTGATTCTTGAGTCTTGATTCTTGGCATGAAAAACAATCCAGCCAATTTGATTTACGACTTTAACTCCTAATTTATCTCGTAGTTATCTTCTTTCCAACTGTATAAATCAATTGCTTAACTATAGTTGAATAAAAAAAATAAAACAATCAGTTAAGGCTATCCTTAAGCTCTTCCACCTAGATATTTTTTCATTTACTAATCTCTCTGTTCTGTTAGTCAATTCTACAGTTCATCGTCGGTGACAAATGCCAGTTCTGTCAGTGTAACTTTAGTTAGCTTCAGGATCTCCGTCCGTCGGGCATCATTGGATCTTGCTCGTTGAGAAAATTTGCTTTTAGCTCATTGAGCATCCTGTGATTCTGCTTCGTTGGGAAACACTGTCTTCTGCTCATTGGGCATCACTATGACTTTATCTCTTTCTTTACCGATGGTGTGCACTCCGTCGGTGTGGTTTGTCACTTAGTGAATACTTGAATTTTATGCATTGTTGAAAGCATAACCTCTGTTCCATTGATTATTTGAAGTCTTTGGCATTATGTATATGACCATACAAATGATATCAAGTTGACATCAATGACAATACAAACCACTAACTGGTTTAATGTTTTGCATCATCTTCAACTTAACATTATCAAACATTCAATCAATTACATGTCATCAATCTCTCCCTTTGGCATTGATGGCAACATGCTATATTATCACACTATACTATTTCTAATATAACATGAAATACAATTGTTGAGATTCATCAAATTACCAAAGAGTTTGTTTTGATAATTGATAAAAATTTCTAACTGCCAGTAAGCTCTGTGTTAGCTTAGATTTGATTCTTGTCGCTTTCCTTGTTTCTTCTTTTGATGTGTAGTGTCCTCTGTCTGTGTCAATTTCTCTCTTTTGAATTTTCTACTTCTTGATGTCACTATCTTTTATTTCAACTTTTAGACAAATTCTCTCCCTATGGATATGATCTCTTCCTGTTTGGAGTAATCTGATAATGAATAGTTTTTGATGATAATATGGATACATTCTCTCCCTTTGACAACAATGCCAAACAAATATTTGTCAAATATCTGACATTCTATCAAACAATTTCTTCTATCCATAATATATTCCTTGAATTTCCCTTATCCATCATCAATATAACAATATGTTTTGGTGCTTGGTTATGATATATACCTTTCTGTATATAGATGTAGCTTTGAAGTTTATTTTTTTCTTGCATCAATCATGAATGATATTATGATAATATATGGCTGATGCAACCTTCAGTCCTTTTACTAACTGGTATACATGGGTTTGACCCCTAGTCTTTTTCTAAGGTACTCAAATGTATCCTTGGGTACTGGCTTGGTGAAGATATCATCCAATTGTTCTTTTGATTGCACATATTCAAGTATGACCTTTTTTTCTTGAACTTGTTCTCATAAATAATGATACTTGATGGCAATGTGTTTGGTCTTTGCATGCATGACTAGATTCTTGGGAATATTTATTGCATTGGTATTATCACAATAGATAATTACTGGTTCTTTGATATTCATATTCATATCTTCATGGTTACTTCACCAGTGAAGGTTGTATTGACATTTTGTGTCCCAAAAATGCTCAGTGATGAAAATAGAAAACAAAAAACCAATGACTAAGTCCTAGGTTACATTCATGTTACCTCTTGCATTTTAGTTTGATAGCATGATAAAATTATAGCGATTCTCTCTCTAGTGAAAGGTAAGGCCTGAATTCAATATAATAATCATCTTCTCTCATCAAATGATCAACTGCGTATCATCACTGGAGACATGATCGAGTACCTATGTATTGAAAAAACAATTTCCTATAGGAGATGTTAAAAATATTGTATACAAACATATCATGTAGACTTATAAATCCATTGCACATCATATACAAACATTTCATATCCATTGATTAATCATTTGCATCCATGTATATCCATGAGAAAGAAATCAAAAATATCATAAATGCATTGCATCATCATAAGTAACATCATATCCATCCATTTGAAAATCAAATAAACATTGCATTTACATATGCATCTACATATTCATCCATGAACATTGCCCATCACATAATTTGTTTGCATAACAAATGAGAGTAATCATCATAAATCATAAGTATACATGATGATAAATGAAAGTGCATCCATATAGAGTATCATAGGAAATAAAAACATCTCATTGACACCAATAAACATAAGTACGATGAGATAAAATCATATGTCTCTATATATATCATCAATGTCATCGGGTACATCAAAATCTCAAAATATACAACTGTCACCGGAGAAAGTCATCGTATAGAATGCCAAAAATGGGTACAAAATCTAGAAGTATAAAAATGTCAAACATCAAAAGCTAACTCTCAAAAGAATCCTCTACATCATCAGGAACATGTGGTTGTGGCGGGTGAGGTGGAACAATCTCATCAACCTGTGACATATGTGCACCCTTTGACCGAGCTACGTACTATGAATATGGCATGACCTATTTGTCTAAAGGAATAACAAAATTGTATGATGCAAAATAATATGCTTCCCTACTCCTCTGATGAGTATCTTCTGTTGGAAATACAATATGGGAAAGCAAGATATTGAGAGGGGGGGTGAATCAGATCTTAAACATTTTATCCTTTAAAAAAAAATTGATCCACAACCATGCATAAATGTAATTGATCTATCAACTAGTAGCATCAATGATAGTAAATAAGTGACTCAAGACACAAAATTTTGGTAACCCAGAAACCCAATAAGGTAAAACTGGGGTGGGGATGACACCCACAAAAATCTTCACTACTAAAGCAATAAAGTGTGCCTGTTAGGGCTACAAAGTTTGATCACAATATGTAATCTACCTGGTTAAAGGTCTACCCGGTTAAGAGCTATAGATCATTACAATCTACCTTTTAAAAGGATTTAAACTTATAACAAAGTAAGCACTCAGCTAAGAGATTTAGAAAGGTCTGTTAAAACCACTCTATTAAGAGATTTCACTTGATACACTGGTTAGAATGTCTCAAGAATTGATCCTTCATTATGCACTCTGATGCTGATAACAAATCTCCTCTTTCCAATACCTTCTCTGATCTAATAATATGATGTCTTTACTTTGCTTCTCACTGATCTTTTACTCTACTGGATCTATGCTTATTCTCTCAAAATAACCCTTTGTACATCTCTCATGTACGCATACACTTCTCCTTTCATACACACTTGCACCACATTTTTTAGGGTTTAAGAAGTGATCTTATATAATTTACGAATCTGGCATCTAGATCTAGATCAATGATCATGATCAAATGCTTATGCCGCTTGGGCATTCCAATTTTCTAATTGGCTCCATGCCATGCATTGGGATCAAATAATTAATGCATAATTAACTCTGTTGAAATCATTAAATGCATGAACAAGTCAGACCAAATAGTTTACCTTCAAGTTTGTGCCATTCCTAACATCTATGTCAAAAATGTCTTGCTCGGCACATTAAGACTCTGGCACTCAGCATGAACATGATCCACTTTTTCTTGATTGCCAAGTCACTCAGAAACCATTATTTTCTCGGTAACGACTATGCCAGATAGTTTGACCTATACTGGATAGCTCAGCCGCAGTGATGACCAGCTGACCTGCCTAGATAAATGAGTAAGTGTGGGACACTAATGATCAACAAAACTTAGAGATTAACAATCTCCCCCTTTGATATTAGTGGAAAAATACACTTATCATTTCTTTACATCCACAAAATTTTACCTTAGTACGCAACGTACTCCCCCTAAGATTATACTTCATACTTACATAATATACATGCCTTACAAAATATTATGCCCAATTCAACACATCTTTATCTATTTCCTTATCTGATTCCCCCTTGTTTTTGTCACTGATAGCTGCAGGGGTTAATTCATACTTATCCAAAAATGACTTATGAAGCTGTAATGTTAGTGGAAACATTGTATCCCAACTATCCTTTACAAACTTCATAACTTGTAACATAATTTCTAGCTCGGAAGCTACTTACAAAACTATATGCTGTAGAGAGATGAGAATCCCTCTTGACTAATTCATTTGCATATTTAAGTTCCTTCTGTATAACCTCCAGATGAGGTATTAAGATAGTCTGAATAGTTATTAACTTTTCTTTTATTCTGCCATCTTCAGCCATAAGCTCGGCTAATCTCCTCTATGCACGAGTCAACTTGTCAAAATGTAAGGAGCTAGAACTAGCATCCATACTCAATGTACTCCCTGTTGACTTTAAAGCTAGTTGCAAATTCTCAATAAGTTTTTGGTTATCCTTGGTAAAGAATTCTACATCACATAACTTTTTATACAAGGAATAAATATTATTTGCAACTACCTCAAAAATACTAATAAGAGAAGAAAGTTCAACCTGTTTGATAGCAATCTCTGTTGATATCTTCTCCAAAACTTTGTTCTCAAATTTTCTCTCGGACCATTGTAGAAACTTTTCATTTGCCTCAATATTTTCATCATTAACTTTCTGCACAATATGGACTAACTATTCCAAGATTTATGTTTGTTCATTTATATCTATTATATCAAAAGAATTAACAAAAATATCCTTCATTTCATGTAGCACTTGCTTTTGTTGGTGCTCCCTCTTCAGTTCCTCTTGTTTCTTCTTCCTCTTCAAAAGGTCTTGTAGAGTCTGAATCTTCTCATATGTCAAGTTATCTATATCCCATTTAGGAATCACAATCACTTCATCCAAAGTCATACTTGGACTTGGCGACTTCCTCTTATGTGACTTCTTCCTTTTGAGTTCCGAAGAGCTGATACTCGGCTCAGGTACTATGATATCTTTACCTTTGTCAGTATTAATTTCAATTATTGCCTTCATCTGAGTCAATATTTCCTATTGATCAGGTACACTTCCTATTTTAGGTCCAATGGGAGTAGATGTTACAGAGTGTGGTAGATCCACCAACACTTGTATAGCCTCTTGTTCTGTAGGCTTATTTGAAATTTCCTCCATCTTATCTCCACTCTCTAAAACTGTTTTTACAACCTCTAAAATAGGTGGATTAGTATTGATTACCTCCTTTTCTCCTACAATCTCAGTCTCAACCTTAAGTGTACGAATAGGCAATTGGATACTTGTGTCTGCCAACTCATTCTGATCCTCGACATCCACATTTCTATTTTCTCCAAGTGTAGTATCAATGTGACTATCCATTGTCAAATCTATAATTTCCACATCACCTATTTCCTTTTGGGGTTTAGTTTCAGTTTCTGCTTGATCTGTAGCAGTTTCTTCTTCCATTTCCTTCATCTCTGAGGTGCCTTCACCTTTCTCATCGGCCTTCTTAGTGATTAACCCAAAAGTTTCCTTCCATATTATGGTTCTCTATTGTACTAAACCTTCAACATCATTATTCAGAATTACATAGGCTCTTTGTTTAGGAATAAAATTCCTCTGATATCGTTCTATGAATTTAGCTATCTATTTCTTGGTTAGATCAGGAATGACCTTAGCTAGTGTTCCTTCCCTTATCTGTCTTTCAGTCATTAAAGCATACTGCCAGTTTTGTGATAAAGTATCATAAAGATCTGTAGGAATAATATTTCTTATCTCTACAGAAATCATCTTGAATGTGCATATCATATCTATTAATGCTTCCTGAATCTTATGCTTGTTAGCTATGCTTTGCTTCTCATACTTGATAAACTTAAATCTTGCTAAACTAGCATTACTTCTTAGGTTCTTACATACCTCATCAATATTGGTCATTGATTTATGTGATGCTATAGGTATGTTTCTCAGTTCATCAGTATCTATCTTTTCCTCATCTTCTTCATCACTCAGGATTAGTTTTCTCCTCGGTTTTTTCTTAAGTTGGCTTGGCACAACCTTTGTTCCAACTTGTTTTCTCTTACATGAACTACTCTCACCAGCAATCTTCTTTCTATATACCTTTTTTGTCTTAGCTTGTGTAAAAATAGTTGATGCTCTTCTCCTAGGTCGGTTAGCTACAAGAGGGGTAGCCTTAGATTTGGCTTGACTTGGTTTAGTTGCCTTAGCAACTACTGGTTGCTTCCCTTTTCCTTTCATAGTGACCTCCTCTTTAGGTTCATTCTCCTCTTCTTCACTAGACATATCTTCTCCATGTCCTACTGATAAGCCCAAAGGTGCATCCTCTGCTTCTTCATCACTCTCAATACCAACCATCTTCTTCATATTTTTGAAAATTTTCTTCCTTTTTCTCTCAATAGTGCTAGCCGTCAAATCCATAGAGATTTTGGATTTAGCTTCTTCATATTTTCCAAAATGTTTCACTGTACTATTAATTTCCTCTGCCAATATAGATGTTATTGCTGTAGATGTCTCATCAATGTTTACTTCATAAGGTAATGGCCTCAGCCATGATACCCTCAGCACTACTGCCTACACATAGGTGAAATCTGTGTCTACTAGGAAACAAACATCCTCATAATGTTTTTCAACTAGTGAACTGGGAATTATACTCCTTAATCTCATCTTTTTCTTGAATTTCACAAAATATGTTCCCATCACATTTTCAAAATTATCACCTAAATTACTAAATAAATGCATTGATTTGTTGTGTGATAGGTCTGTCTGTTTTCCACACTATGTTTCCAAAAGTAGGAAATGTATACTATATGTAGAAAAATGTGCAGGTGAGCAGAGATCCAAACTTACATACTGAATTCTTTGCCTTTCTGATTGAAGAAAGGTTCTCAACTAGTTGCATTAGTTGAAGCTTGGCAAGGTCATAAGTATGATCCTTCTTTACAATCTTCCAAGCCTAGTCGAATGCAATGCATGGGGCACTATCTAGTCAGCTTGAATGATAGAAATTATTAGAAATAACCCTAACTGCAAAATCAAGCTCCAAATCTGTAATAGTAGATATCGTCATCCCTAATTTTGTTCCAAATGGCTCCAGTGAATTCTTCTATGTTTTCCTTACTCTGACATCTCATAGTTTTCTTCCCATTTAGAATAGGATAACCAGTTACACGATGGATTATTTCCTTTGTAATCTTAACTGGTCCATTCTCTAGCTATATGTTCATTTCATGTATTCGACTCAGAACAATCTTGATCCATTCCATTCTGAATTCCCTTGAAAATTCTAGGGCACGAGTTAACCCTCTCTTGGCTAAATGTTTGTGTTCATCTTTTAGGGATCCATCTATGCACAATTTTTTGTAAGATGCCCTTAGCTTGTGATTTCCAACTTCACTTATCTTGCACATATAGCATGACCTAATATCATGAATCATGAGTAGCTTCAGTGGAAATGACGATAGGGCTCCAGTCAGATCACTCTTGATGGCGCTCTCAGGAACTCCTCAGAAATGAGGAGGCACACAGGTGTCGCTCCTTACCAATTGAAAGTTTATCAACTCCTTCTCCATTCTCTTAACTGGTGCAGCAGAATTTGTGGCCATTTTCTCCAAAAAATAGGGTTTTAAGGTTCACGAACAGAGTACCTTGACAAGTGAAAAAATCTTCACTTTCCACTGAAGAGGTTGCCGACGACACATTGTAGAAATATTCAAAAATATTTGCAGAATTCAAGTTTACAAATGCACAATCGCTCTTATGAAATTCTTAATTGCATGGTGAGAAGAAATGAAATAGCTCTTCCCTTTATAAAGGCTCCAACTATCGAAAGTTAGGTCAGCATTAAATGTTCTTTTCATTGAGTGAGTGCCAAACAACTTTCCTTGGCCGACTCACAAAATTCACTTTCCTCTTGGTCATCAAGAAAAATTTACTCAGCATACATTAGAAATATACTGTTGCTCGACACCTATAGTGCATTTTGACTTTGCTTGCTACATAACTCAAAATATATCTCGATGCATCTTATCATATGCAGATATGGACTATTGCACTTTTATATGTTAGGAACTGATAAAAGATATGAGATATAAACATAGTTCCTTACATACCTTTCTTTGCTTAATTAGTGATGGTGGGAACACTTGATCCATTGGATTGGGTGACCTCAACTTTAGTAGCTTCACTGCTGCATGTTTCTTCTTTCCTTATCCATGTCAGGTTCATCTGTGCTCTAATCTTCTCAACAGTGGGAGTAGGTACCCTTTTTTTGCAATATTTCCTAGTATGACCAATTTTCAAACAATTATAGAAAACTAGGCTTCCATTCATCCAACTCTTAGATTTACCTCTCAAATGTGTCTTTATGCATTTTTATGGAACATGTCCATACTCACCACAGTAATGATAGTTATGCCATGTGTTATAATCCCAATTGTAAGTGTTACTCTTCCTTGGTGCTTTTACTTGTGTCTTTGATGTCCATTGTTGTTTAGCATTAGATCTGCAATCTTGTGCTCTATGTCCAAATTTTTGACATTTGTAACAATACCCATTGAATCTAGGTGTGGGAGGTGCATTATTTTCCATTGCCCAACATTCATGTGCTTGATGTCCAAATTTTTTATAGTTAAAGCAATAACCATTGAACTTAGGTTTAGGATTGGACTTACCATTCTTGCTTCGGCAGATGTTTGCAGTGAGTCCTGATTTTCCACAGTGGTGGCATATAGGCTTGTTGTTCTTTGACTTTGCATTCCTCTTTTCACCAATCTTGGATGATTCTCCTTTCTGTGTAGATGTCTATTGTTTGATGTGACCTAATCCAGAAGAATCTTTAGATATCCTTGATGCTTCCATCAAGTTTTCAAAATGAGTCAAAGCTTCATTGGGTCTGTTCAATCTTTCATTCAGTTCTTTCTCAGATCTCAATTCATCTTTCAATTGACTGCTTTCATATCTCAGATTCACAATTTCCATGTCTTTCTTACTGATCTCCTGATTTGCAAGTAGCAGTTGATTCACCATGTCAACCTGATTGTTTGTCATCATTTGTACTTCATGTGTCCTTTCATCAAGTCTGACAGTCAACATTCTTTTGTTTTCTTCATCCATTGCTTTGTCATCTTCAACTTTCTTCTTTTTTTCCACTACTTCACATAGTCTTACTATTTGCATTTTTTGTTCTCTTTTCAGGTTTCTGACTTCTTCACACAATGTATTGTTCCTTTCCAGTAGATCTGCAATTGTTGCATTTCTCTCAGTAGAGTTTCCATTCTGAAATAGATTTACAGTGTCTTCTTCATGATAATGAGTGTCATTCATTTGTTTGGCCAAATATTTCCTTTCTTGCAAGGATTTCTTTAGTTCCTATCTTGCTATCTCACGCTGATGTAATGCTAGCTGAATTTCAGTCTTTTGATTCTCAATGACTTTACCCAATTTGTAAATCTCCATCTCAAGATCTATACTCTCAAGTTGATTACAACCTTTTGTAGGAGAACTAAGCTCTAATACCAATTGTTGGAAATACAACATGGGAAAGCAAGATATTGAGAGGGAGGGGGGTGAATCAGATCTTAAACATTTTATCCTTTAAAACAAAACTGATCCACAACCATGCATTAATGTAATTGATCTATCAACTAGTAGCATCCATGAAAGTAAATAAATATCTCAAGACACAAAATTTTGGTAACCCAAAAACCCAATAAGGTAAAACTGGGGTGGGGATGACACCCACAAAAATATTCACTACTGTAGCAATAAAGTGTGCCTATTAGGGCTACAAAGTTTGATCACAATATGTAATCTACCTGGTTAAAGGTCTGCCTGGTTAAGAGCTATAGATCATTACAATCTACCTTGTAAAAGGATTTAAACTTACAACAAAGTAAGCACTCAGCTAAGAGATTTAGAAAGGTCTGTTAGAACCACTCTGTTAAGAGATTTCACCTGATACACTGGTTAGAATGTCTCAAGAACTAATCCTTCATTATGCACTCTGATGCTGATAACATATCTCCTCTTTCCAATACCTTCTCTGATCTAATAATCTTAAATGTCTTTACTCTGCTGCTCACTACTCTTTTACTCTACTAGATCTATGCTTCTTCTCTCAAAATAACCCCTTTTTACATCTCTCATGTACGCATACAATTCTCCTTTCATACACACCTGCACCACATTTTTTAGGGTTTAAGAAGTGATCTTATATACTTTACGAATTTGGCATCTAGATCTAGATCAATGATTAGGATCAAATGCTTATGCTGCTTGGGCATTCCAATTTTTTGAATGGCTCCATGCCACACATTGGGATCAAATAATTAATGCATAATTAACTCCATTGAAATCATTAAATGCATGAACAAGTCATCCCAAAACAATTTACCTTCAAGTTTGTGTCATTCCTAACATGTATGTCAAAACTGTCTTGCTCGGCACATTAAGACTCTGGCACTCGGCATGAACATGATCCACTTTTGCTTGATTTATGAGTCACTAGAGAAATTCATCGCATACAACTATCACTGGAGAAAGTCATCGTATACAATGCCAAAAATGGGTACAAAATCTAGAAGTATAAAAATGTTGAACATCAAAAGCTAACTCTCAACAGAATCCTCTGCATCATCAGGAACATGTGGTTGTGGAGGTGGAGGTCGAACAATCTCATCAACCTGTGGCATACATGCACCCTTTGACTGAGCCACATACTGTGAATATGGGATGACTAACAAAAAAATTGTATGATGCAACATAATATGCTGCCCTACTCCTCTGATGAGTAGCTTCATGCTGGATCTGATCACACTCATCTATCAAGGTTTCTATTCTATGATCACACTCGGCTATTCGATGATCCCGTTCCACTATCCTAGAATATGCCACAACTAGCTCTACATGTACACCCAGAAGCCTGTATCTCAGAGTGTGGATAGTGTCCTAAGGTTTCCTCTATCTTGGAGACTCTCCCTCACTACCTTCCTACTTTTTCTCACCACCAACCGACTCATCTTTGCATTGCCTAACCTATTAGATGGCCTCAATAATATTCTCTCACTGTACCTGTGCAGTCTACTCTCCCATCTAAATACCTATTGTACCATTAGGACCGGGATCTAGCATACCAAATAAACCAAGAGTACATGCTTCTCCTCTCTTGCATTTTCCTCTAATGGGTGTCACTCTGCTAGAACTAGCACCAATATCTCCACTAGGTCACCTCTGTGTTGTATCTCATCTACCATGTGCTAGTGGAGGAGGGGGAGGAACATCATCATCATCATCCTCAATCCTAGGAATTAGGATAGTTGGGTCTATGAAATGAGGAAAAGGGTGTTGAGAAAAATACTCCCTATACTCAAGAGTCATCCCAACATCAACGACAACATCAATATAATCCCATCTAGATCTCATGATGACACCCAACTCATGCATAGTTGTATTAGGAACCAATATAGGTCCCCATCCCGCATGTACCTCATCAACATAGCAGGCATATGTTGTAAACTCTTGTGGTATGACCTATGGTCGGACATACTATCGAAGAACCTATGAAACAACAAAATGTTCCACTATAGTGGAAGTGAGACCAATCAGAGGATGCCATAAATTTTCAACTTTCTCTGATCGATGTGAAGAGTGCACCCTTGGCTAATTTGACCATCTTGAATCTATTTTTAGGATCAAAATCTAAATCTAAGATCATTTTATTTGAAAAAATCATAATTTGACTTTTTAGTCAAACATATTTGACTGCTTGCACAATCAATCTTTTGAACTTAAAAAAAAAAGGGAATTTCTCCTAATTTTTTTTCGTCAAAAAAATCAATGTGCCAGAATATTGATCAAACTTGGTCAATGTGACCTAAAAAAAGTGCAGAATGTGTGCTAAACACTTACAACCACATCAAAATCAGACCAGTCTCTTCCTCCATTTTATTAATCAAATTACTTATGATCACTTGGGCACCTAGTCATATTTTGATTTCGCTACCGAGGGGGCATGATCATGCCATCAATAATTCAGTGATTACATCATCAAACATCAAGAAATCTATGAATCTTTAATCAAGAAATCAAACAAGACCTCATTGCAAGGGGCATCTCAAGTTCATCGCACCACATCAAGTTGAGATTCTTCGTCATCAGAAAATATCTAAGGGCATATTGGTTTCATTTCTTCACATAAAACTGATATTGTCCTCATCAAATAATTGGCTTCATTGTATCCAATCAAGTCAATTTTCTAAATGATCTCTTAAAGGTAATCAGTTTCATCACATCATATCAAACTAGTTATTCATTCAAACCAATCCAATAGTTTAAGATTTTCTGGCATTGATCAATTTCATCGCATCAAATCAAATTGGTTATTTATCATTATCAATCATTGTAAATCAATCAAATAGGTGTTAAGTTTCATTGCTTCACATCAAATTGACCATTCTGATCTATCTTAATCGGTTCTAATCCAATCAATTTTGTAATCAATATTTTTGAATCAATAAAATTGAGAGTATTTTCATCACTTCACATTGAACTATTCTTATTCTCAACATCAAATTTTCTTTGAATTAATGTGTTGATCGTATGTCAATTCAAAGAGGGGAAAATTTAATCACCCAAAAATGGTCTACAAAACCCTAAGCCCCTAATCTTGTCTGTTGATGCAGGAGTATCCTAAGATCCTTGGCAATCCTTCTCAACCAAAAATATGTTTTCTTTTGTTCTCTAGCTTGTTTGGAGACTGCTCAGTGAGGTACCTTATTTCTCTATTGCTCGGGTTCTATCACTCGAGCATGCTTGTTCCGAGTTCATTTTATGTTTCTCAGGCATGGTTGTTTCAAGTTCATTTTCTGTTGCTTAGGCATGCTTATTCTGAGTTTGTTTTCTATCACTCAATTTTTGTGTTTCCTATTTCTCGGTGTGTTCTTTGACCGAGTCACTCTGTTGCTTGGTCATCCTTTTCCCGAGTTGTTTATTTTGGAGTTGGATCTGGTGGCCAACTTTTGCATTGAATTTTGATTGCGACATTAATGGTGGATCTCATTGGGGATTGTGTGGACCTAAATCTGGGTTGGGGGTTTCTCCAATGTTTGTTATTGATTTCAAGCTAATTGGTTGCCTTTGTATTTAAGTTTTATTTTTTTCTTAGTCTAGGGCATTAGATTTTTGGGAGTAGATCAAAGTGTTGGATATGAGAATCTGGATCAAGAGTTGTATGTCTTGCAGAAGATCTGTAGTAGATCTTGAGTTCTATCTTTTTATTTGGTCATAACCAGAAAGGCCTTACATCCCGACATGTTGAATGTAATTGATATTTGAGATAATATATAAGTGAATGCTGATTATATTTTTGTGTATTTGGTTTTTTTGTTGTTATGGTTATTTGATGCAAGTTTGGATAATACTTCATTGGATCCTCCATCCTTGACTGCGCCAACTATTGATCAAGAAAACCCTAATCTTGGTTAAATCCCCTAAGTCCTAATCTAAGTCAATTCAATGCATCAATCTGATTTGACTTAAACTCTAGGTCCCATTCAATCATCCCACTTTATCCTATTTAATGAATTAATTCCTAAATCCTTATATTGTTGACAATTAAATTGACCTTATACTATTTATTTAATTAATGTCTTAGGATGGTAATTAAATAAATAATAATTGTCAATTAATCATAAAAAGGGAATAAATTAATTATATCATCACAATTTGGAGGAAAATGCATTAAACCGTTTAAATAATCCAAAAAGTGCATTGATCAAATCAGTTAGGTCAGTCAACTGATTATCATAATGGAAATAAATTAAATTAGTTTAGTTAAATAAACATTATCTCCTCATCATTTTGGAAGCAAATCAATTAACTATTCAATCAATTCTGTTAACTCATCATTCAATTTAACAACTTTAAATCCAACTTTAATAACTTCTAAAATGACTTATTAATCATTGGAGTTAACTGATTCTTCAACTTTGAGTCTCAACTAATCAAAATAGTTGTACATGGATTGTTCTAGTTTGGGATAATCTCAATTTCCAATCATTAATAGATCTTGTCCATCCATTTTCAAGAGGATTTCTATATAATCAGGCCTCCATTCTTCTAAAAAGAGAGAATTGTGAAGTAGAGGAACACTATTGAATTGGTGATAGATTATTGTTAATTGCTTATTATATTCATAGTTCATTTAGTTTACTTGCATTTGCATAGTTAAATCATATAGATCTTACTTTCATTTTCTCAATAATGGATTAATCTTGGCTTAATTTGGATGAACTTGCATTTCATTTATCTTGGCTTTCAAAATCCTTCATTTAGATAGAGTCTATAATCACTGGATTTTGTGATGGTCTAAGAGAAAAATTCATACTCTTACTTACTAGAAGGAAATGAGTCAATTTTATTGATTTGTGCTTCATTAGTTTAATTTGTTCAATCAATCACAGAATGATTCATTGAAGTGTTTTTGTTGTCTAGCTAAGTCACATTTTCACACACACACACACACACACACACACACACACACACACACACACACACACACACACACACACACACACACACACACACACAGAGGATGTTGNACACACACACACACACACACACACACACACACACACACACACACACACACACACACACACACACACACACACACACACACACAGAGGATGTTGGCCATGAAATATTAAAAGAGCATTTTGGGTGTCTGTGGTAAGAGTCTTCACATCCACATGTGATATATAATTTCAAAGTATTTTGATATAGATAATTTGGTCATGATACAACGCACATACCTCAACTCTTAACGCTCGACCCAGATGGATAGACCCATATAATACACCTCAAACTCTAACATGTTTTGATAGGCGTGTTGGAAGTTAGGAAATTTTCTAAGGACTTTTATACTTTGGTTTTGATAAGAGAATGTTTCTGTTTGAATTATTTTCATAACCCATTCTATTTCAACTATAATAGTTGAATATTCTAGTTCTGACAATGATAAATATTTTCAGCTATATTTCTTTACGAGTATTCATCTCTTATTATGTGTCCATGATATTTTAGGACCTTGATGTTATGTGGCCACTTGATAAGATTTATGTGTTTACTATGTGAGATAATTCTTATCAATGATTATGATTACCTTGGATAAACTAGTTATAATAATTAAAGGGTTGATTATGATACTTTGAAACTTATGTCCTATTTGATATATCAATGTTACTAAATATGATTTCAAGATCTCGTTAATGACTAGGTTCTTTATATGTTATGATTCACATTGTCGTGATTATTGTTCATCTATGATTACATGCATGATTATAATTATCTATTTTAATAATGCCTTGTATACTAGGTTCTCTCATATTCTTAGAGTTACATGCTCATGATTATTACCATCTAGGCTTATGTGCTTATGATTTTGATTATCTCTTAGTTATTGATTTGATTATGTGATTAACTCTATTCATACAATGGATTATGAGTTAACCCATGTTTATATATGGTTCACGATATGCATACTTGATGCTCCATGTGTGTGTATCTATAATTTGTTTATAAGACAATGAGAAAAGTCATAGTTACTCAACTAGTTAGGTCTACATGATGCCTCGATCCCTGCCATTGTCTGCACTATCTTCTGTGTATATGCACATGTATACTCCCTTTGTGATACATTCTTGCAGGTCCTGGGCATCAAATTTACTAGACTCCATAGGTCTGAGTGTGCTCTCAAATCCTTAATGGTTGTTTTTGCGGAGATAGTACCAAGGTCCCTGCTTGAGTCCTTACCATTCTCTGATTTAGGAACATTAGGTTTCTTTCTCAGGGGGTCTATTATGAGGGTGAAAAAACTTGGTTCACCTCACATAGTGACATAGTTATGATATTTTCTATTAGTGTTCTAGTATGATCTTTCATCATAATTATTCGTTTATGGTCTCATTATTGATGACTTTTTGAATGTGTTTGTTTGGTCAGAAGATTCTAGGTTTGGCTCTGTTGACTTCTTCAAGTTGTCTGATATCTTTGGGATCTTTGTGACTTCGTATATCTTGGTATTATTTTGTGTATGATTTGCAGTTTTTCATGATTTAAAGATCTTCATATGTTTTGTTTGATTATAATAAGGTGATAATTTAATTTATTATTGTGTTAAGTAATGCATCAATGTTTGTTAATACATCGGATTAATAAACGAGTATATGTAGATATGCAAGTATAATATGTTTGTAAACAAATGCATATACAATAAATAAATTATATATATATAT
>MU226255.1:1839610-1852063 GCA_018584345.1 Thuja plicata
GTGCATACTGGCTTGCAATCCTCCATCTTGAAGGTTTTCAATATTTCCTTCACATATTTTGACTGATTAATGAATATTCCTTTATCTATCTGTTTTACATTCAGTCCCAAAAAGTATTTTATAGGACTAATCGTGCTCATTTCAAATTCATTCTGCATTTCTTTTGCAAATGTTATACTAAGCTTGTCATTACCTCCAAAGATAATGTCATCAAAAAATATGGCAACTAATAGTAATCCATCAGGTGTTTCTCTTGTGAACAAGTTGCAATCTGCTACTCCTTTCTTGAATCCAATCTTGGTGAGATAACCATCTAGTCTCTCATACCATGCTCTTGGGGCCTATTTAAGTCCATAAAGTGCTTTCTTCAGTTTGCATACCATGTCTGGTCTATCTGAAAGGTTAAATCCTTCAAGTTGTTCTATGTAGACTTCTTCCTTTGTAATTTTTTGTTCTTCATTACATGAATCAGGGTCATTTCATGAGACATCAATGCAATCAAACATTTCTTCAATCATAGTGTCTTTGCTGTTAGGTCTGTGTTCTTCTTCAATCAAAGGTGCATATTCATAGTACCTCTCTTGAATCATAAAATTCTCATCAATCTTAACATGTGTGCTTTTAATTATCTTCTTTAATCTCAAATTGAAACATCTATAAGCTTTGCTTTTTGTAGAGTAACCAAGAAAATAACCTTCATCACTTATAGCATCAAACTTGCCAACACTGTCATCTCTCTTGATGTAGCTCTTGCTGCCAAATATTTTGAATTATTTTATTGTGGGTACATTACCAAACCAAAGTTCATAGGGTGTCTTGTCCACGCCTGGTCTCAATTGGGTTCTATTGATAGTATACACTGCAGTGTTCACTGCATCTCTCCAATCTATTCATTCTGAACCATATCATCTGTTGATAAGGAGTGCCTTCTGAGATTATCACTGACAATGGAGGCCAGTTAAAAAATAAAGACTTTAAACAACTCTACAAGAAATTCAAGATTAAACAACATTGGTCCTCCATTTACTTCCCACAAGAAAATGGCCAAGCAGAGGCATCAAACAAAACCATTCTTAAAATCTTACATAGAACACTTTGTAAGAGTGGTAGAGATTGGCACTTACAGATAAATCCAGCTTTATGGGCCTATAGAAAGAGTATTCGTACTCCTACTAGGGCTACTCCTTTTTTTGATACATATGGCACTGAAGCAGTGTTACCTTTGGAGTTTGAGATTCCTTCACTTAGAGTTTCCCTCAAAGGTCTAGTTACAGATGAAGACTACCGCTCTATGAGACTTCAAGAGTTAGAACTTCTAGATGAGAAATGTCAAGCATCATTTGACCATATGAGGGTTTATCAAAAGTGCATGTCCAAAGCTTTCAAAAAAAAGGTTCACCCTAGAGAATTCCAAGTGGGAGATCTTTTCCTATGTGAAAATCCCAAGAATCAACAACATAGAGATCAAAAGGGGAAATTTGAACCTAATTGGCTTGGACCTTACATCATTACGACAGATTTTGGGTTAGGTTCTTATTTACGGTCTACAGTAGCTATCAATGTATTTCACTTGAAGAATTTATATCCATGATGCCCATTCTGTCTGGGGGCACCCTTTGTACATACTTATTGATCTTGAAAAATCCAAAAAAATGATATATTGTCAAAAAATGCTAAAAATTAGAAAATTTCCTGAAAAATGGTCATCTTAGTGAAAACCTAGCAATAGATGCTTTTATGTATCTCCAAATAAATTATATATTCCAAAAATATAAAAATTAATCAAAAAAATTCAAAAATTCAAAAAAAAATAGAAAAAGTGCCTTGGTGAAAACCTGAAAACAGGTGCCTTGGTAGCAAAAAATTGCAATAAAATCCAAGTGGTGAAAACCTAGAAACACTTTCTACTTGAGGCCTTTGCACCCCTATTTCTTAGTGTGTGTCTTCAACACTTAGCCTTTCTCCATCATGCCTTGTCCTTGTTGCCTTGGTTGGGAATTGGTCTTTGTCTTTGTCTAGGGGGCATAACTATGTTAGCTTTGGTCTCTTGGATGCGTTAGTCTTTAGGACACCTCACAAATGGTTTTTTTCAACACCACCCCAACTGTGTTTTTCAATACAACCCCTAACATCTAGTGTTTTTCAACACTTATCAGTTTGGTCTTACCTAGTTTTGTCATGTGATCTTACCTACTTGCAAGTATTCGATCCTTATCCTCAGAACTCAGTATCAGTTAACACACTTGAATTTTAAATACAACACTTAATGCTTGAGCTATGTCATGATATTTTCTTTGTGTACTGATTGTTATTGATTTTCATTGAGTGTCCTTGTCTAATAAGTCTCTCTGGTATGCACATCTAGAGGACTTGGGGCATATTTTTATTTTCTTTCTGCTTGTGGGTGTGGTCTTGAAACTCTACAGTGTCTCTTTTTGTCCACTTGAAACACTTAGGATATTTGAGACATCATCCTTGATTGTTTTTGCACAACCATTCTTATGGTCATCCTGGCATCTATTCTTGATGCGAGCGTGGTTTTGCTACATTAAATTGGGTAAGCTAACATCAAAGTCATCTTGACCTTTATGTCTTTGATGCTTATGTTAGAATATTTCCACATTCCAATCTGATATAAATCACATTCATATCTTCATAGTTGTGCTTGTGACTAGTGATGATTGTGTGATTTTTCGATGTCCGTTAATAATGGCCCAATATAAAAATAAGTTCCTTAACATTCTCTAATGAATGATGAACACAAAATCCTCTGTTATAGTTTCTCTATTGCAAGTACACCTTTGCATTTTCATGTAGCTTGCATTGTTAGACTTCATGTTAATTTGCATTTTTAGACTGCGTTATGAGTTTGAGAGGGTTTTTCCTTCATCTTGCATGTGGACTTTTAATCAACTATGGTCATGTTTTGATCTTCATTTCCTTATCTTCTTTCGTGATCTCAATTGAAATTTTCTATCTTAAACAGTTGATTGATTTCGGGGCATTCTCTTTCTTAAGGCAAATTCTCTTTCTTCTCTCCATTTCTTTCCACCTCTTCCAAACTTCTATCTTCCATCTGCTTTCACCCCACTTCTTTTCTTCTAATTCAACTTTGGGGCATAATAATTCATTCTTGATGATATACCTTGGTTCTGTGATCCTTATATCTTTCATCTTACATCAATAACCTTATCTTTAGTTTGATTTGATCAAATTTATCAATTTGTTGTTTCTCCTCTATCTCATTTGGTTTCGATCACGAGGAAGCAGTACCTATCAAACTTCAATCCTTGATTCAGCTTTATCAATCCTATCAAATTCTCTACTTGGGGAAACCTTGCTTGAGATTCTTATCTTGGACATGTCAATTACCTATATACAGGGGTGTTGACATTGTCTTTTACAAACATCTTATCTTTGTCCTGATGTGTTCCCATCCGTCGATCACATGTCTAGGTTGTTTTGTGATCCCAAATTGATCTCACACTTCAACTGCATTCTTTGACTACATGTGTTCCCATAAAGATCACACATTAGTCAAAGATGGGAAAATGTATGCACCCTAAAATGGTCGCCTAGACTATGGGCCCTCATTCTTCAATTTATCAAATGACAGAATCAATTTATCAATTTCCTGAATCAACGCCTTGCAATATTCTCAATTGAAATCAATTTCCTTGATTAAATCATAATTAATTCAATTATTTCAATATTTCCTAAGGTTTGATCATTTTATCCATATTCTTATTTAATTAAAAGAAAATATCCCTTTTCATTAAATAAAATAATCTTATTTAATTAAAAGAAAACATCCCTTTTAATTAAATTAAATAATCTTATTTAATTACAAGAAAACATCCCTTTTAATTAAATAAAATAATCTTATTTAATTAAAAGAAAACATCCCTTTTAATTAAATAAAATAATCTTATTTAATTAAAAGAAAATCCATCTTTTAATTAAATAAATAAAATCCTCTCTTAAATCTCTCTTTGTGATGAAAAAAGGAAATAAATCAAATAAAAATAAATAAAAATTCCTTTTTTCTCTACACTTTGAATGCAAATATTTCTAAGTGGTGGGATTTTTCCTCTTACTTGCCTTTTTAGGGATTCATCCCACATTGCTCTTGAGGATGCATTCCTCTCCACACTTTCCTTTATAAGGAGCCCTCTCCTTCTCATTTAGGATCCATATTTTATTTTATTGTTATGCTGCAGGTTTGGAGAGTAATTTTGGAAGAGAGTTTGAGCACTTGAGCTTGAACATTGCAACTTTTCTTTTTTTGTCTTCTTCTCTCATGCATCCATGGAAATCCATTTAGATTACTCTTGCACTTGCATGTTATATTAGATTCATATTTCATTTCATAGAATAATCTTGCATGTGTATTTCCTTTCATAGATTAGTTTTCTTTCATGCATTGTTATCATATAGAATAGCTTCCATTTTCATTTGCATGCATATTTGATAATCATGGAGACTAGCACTCTTTTTTTTCCTCTTTGAATCTCTCATTTTATGGTGTACTTACATGTGCACAAACTAGGTCTAAACTAAGGGCCTCCATTATAAACCCTTGCACTCCATGAATAAAGAGCTATGAGTCACTATTTGAGATCTCAATCTTGAGAAATATTGTATATAATGACTCATAAAAGTGTGTCAACATTTTAGCACACACCCCCAAGATTAGTCTTAACATCAACTATGCTAGTATTCAAAGAACTGAGAAAACAGAAATGAAAGAAAACCTCATCACTGTGTAGAAAGTGTTTGAGAAGCATGAAGTGATAACCATATACCTACATAAACCCATCATCAAGGGTGAAATAATGTATAACTAGAAACATTACCCTCATCTAAACTTTATTGATGGTCTTCAACGAGTAATAGGTCTTATTAATCTTTACCAACTTCTTCTTCTCATCTTCCTCTTTAGGGAAGTGTTTAACAGTTGAGTCAGTAAGCTTACAGTCCCTATAGAGATTATTTCCTTCCAGCGAAAGACTAGTAACCTTAGTAATAAACCCTTCATCCACAATCATAGTCCTACCACAAATGGTCATATTTCCATTGCGCCAATCCTTCTTGAGCATCTTGGTAATAGCAGGATTGCAGCCATGGAGCCTTTCCATAAAGTCTATAATTTTTCCCTTGTACAAAAGACTCCACACCTTTGGATTACACCTCTATTCTTCACAATCCAAAGGCTCCATTCTCTTTCTATCCCCACCCATCTTGCACTTCACACCATGACTCACAAACACAACCCAAACAAGCCAGACGATGGTGAGAAATAGGTAAATTGAATTCTTCTTACACCATAAACTAGTCATCAGAGTGCCAAAATAAATCTTTAGCACCCAAAAATGTGCAAAATCTTGTAATAATTAAATTCTAGTTTTTCGATAAGACAAATGCCACCTCAATTCATAATTAAACTATCCATTCAAAATTGTATTGGAATTAGTAGCCATAACTCCCACTTTCATGTGGGTATGATCATAATTAAGGATGACTTTAGCATCATGACTAAGTGCCATCTCACCCTCTCAAGTAATACGCAAGTAAGATTTGACCCCAACATTGGCAAGCTAGTCAACCATGGTATTGATCTCCCGATAACCATGGAATATGTATGCGCAATCAAAAGAATTCATAATTTCTCTGGCTAAGGAGATAATTTTTTTAATGGTCCAAGAGGGTTTACTTTGGCCCCTAAGGCACCTGATAATATTTTTAGAATCTCCCTCTATCCAAATCTTGGTTTAATTCATTCTTTTAGCCATAATTAGAGTCTGATAAGCTCTCATTGCCTTAGCAAGGTGGTTGGTTTTGAATTCCCAAGAGGAGTGCCACCACTGCCAAATAAATGCCATTATAATCTATGATCAGTCCCCCACACCCAGCTGGCCCAAGGTTACCCTTAGCCACCCCATCAAATTTAATTTATATTTCCTTTGTATGATATTTGTATATTGGATCAATTGAATTTTCTCTGGAATATGTTATACAAGTTTTGTGATTGTTGTGGTAGACTTTCCTTATTGTTTTCTCATAGACCTATTTCTTTTCCTGGTTAAATTCACACAATTATCATATTTTTTGGGCTTTATTATTGTTGTTAATGGAAGGGAATCTGCGATATCTCAAATGGGTCTTCCTCAGATTCCAGTCCCAATGCCTAGATTTTTCCTAGTTTTAGCCGTTAACTCAATCTGGCTTGCATTTTTTCAAAAAATCATAGTATATGACCAACTAAACAACTCTGGGGCCCAAATGTGAAAATTCCATGACCAAGTGCATATAAAAATTCCCCAAGTGCAAAACTTATCTTACCAAGTGCACATAAAGAACACCCAAGTGCGCAAAAACAATGACCAAGTGCTCAATTTTAGGGTTTTGGCTAGTTTGTGTATTAGGTTTATACCAGAGGCATTAGAGCTACGTGTTTGGTTTATAAATGTCCTATTTGGTGATGATCAATCATGTTATATGTTTTTCATTCATTTTGATTCCTCCTTAAGTATTTCAAAGCATTCAGATCTAGATTAAGCTTTAAGGGTTGTCCGGTGGACTAGGGACAACCAGTGATCTCCTAAACCTAATCAAATGATACTATGTTGTTATGATTTATGTTTTTATGATTTTATTGGTGTTTTTATGTTTTTATGAATCCTTTTGATGCATTTTTATGTAATTGGATATATTTTGAATCCATCTAAGTACCTGATGTTGGTTTAGGGTCGTCCAGTAGATTAAGGGCAACAAGTGGTTTGCTAAACCTGAAATGTACTAGTATGATGTTATTGTGGAACTTATGACATGTTTTCATGACGAGATTTGATTATTTACTACATTGGTTTTTCTTGTTTCTTTTTGGGTAGAGAGCTTAGGTACACTAGGTGAGTGGCTCACAACTGGGGATCAGGGCCCTAAAGTGGCTAGCCACGATAACTCATTGTGAGTTTTGTAATAAAGTGATAAAATAAAAATATGAACTGGGAATGGAAAGATACACACATTAATTAAGATTAAGTGATTCCTCACCCATGCCACTAGTGCTTGTATAGGCTAGGGATAAGAGTGGAGAAGGTTCATTTTTGTGAGATGGCACAATCGAACAACCTTCTCTTCATGAAAGGTGTTCGGTTCAACATGTGCCTACTTGGGGTCCTACTAGAGAGGCTAGGTAGGATAACCCAAGGGGTGAGGGCTATGCAGTGATACTTACCTAGCTTGTAGCCAAGAGTATTTACACCTGTGATTGCCCTTGTCTCTAGTAGTCATGTTTGACTTGTTATCTTTTGTGTTCATGATTTGTTTCTGGGAAGGTTTTTTACCGCCTTAGGTATGTCCTAGTTGTCTCCACTTGTGTGTACCTTATTTTCTATCTCCTTTCTTTGGGGAGTGGGCCTAATGGTCCCACATGGTTGAGTGGTTAATCTTAATAATATCAAGGTATTTTTTGTGGTCTCATGGATGATCCTTTCTGATGTCCCTTCGTAGATTAGCAGTTGAAGGCTTTATATTGTATCATGTATCTCATTGAGATGTAATTGATGTAAATATATTTGTGTAATATCCTAAAGGGATACATTTATATATTATGTAATGAGGGAAACTTATTCAAATAAATGTAATGGGGAATGGGTAGTTCCAGGTGAAATGGATGGGATAGATTATTATCTAATTTGTATGTGTTACAAGCATTATATGAAGTATATTATGTTAATTATTTATAATTCTTTGTTCTCTTATTTTAAACTTCTATAAAGGAAACAAACTTAGGTATAGAGAGTCATTTACACTACTTCCTCATGTTTTATGAACGTGGACCTAAACTATGTTGATTTATTTGTAAATGTTCAAAGAGGAGTATTATGAAATGGTTGATACATAAATGAATTTGGTAGAAAATGAATGGTTATGTTTTCAAAGAATTGAAATGGTAATTTAACTAGTGATGTTGGATAAATTATATCATTATAAGGAGGAATGGTTAGGAAATGGTAGGATAGTAATGAAATTTGGAACTAATGGATATCTATGAATTGTTAGTGTTAAGTAATGATTGTTTATGATAAGAGGAAAATTTTATCTTTGATTGAATGAGAAATGAGATAGTAAAATTAGTAAATTTATTAGTTACCAAAGATGGTTAACGTATATGGAAAAGAATGTAATAGGAACACTCTTTTTTGGTGCATTAAAATGAACCTAGAGTAATGAGATTCCATAGTATATTTTATGCTTTAATTCATATTTAACGCTACCCTAATGTTTAAATGAGATTGATATAAAGGATAGACTAGTAGATGTTTATGATTTCAAAGATTGGCTATGAAGTAATGACTTGAGTTGGTAGATCAAAAATTGATGATAAGTTATTAAACTATATTAAATGAGATAGGAACACATACCTTGGTGCATTATAAAGAATGTAAAGCTTATAATGTAATGTGTAACTCTTAAAGGTGAATAGGTTATTCAATGTTTCTAAAGTATCACCATTAGGGAACCTGTGAGGACTTAGGTTTTTTAGGAATATTGCCTTAAAGTTTATTAACAATTGATTATCTATGTATTAAAGTTGATGCATATCTAATTGGTTAAATTTTTAAAAAAATACTCTCATCTATTAGTAATTTAATGTCTTGTCCTCTCAGGTTCCCTGGAAAGGCATTACAACCCACATCCCTTATCTGTTCAAAGTGCTTGTTATAATGCAAAGGGATAGTCGTGCCTAGATTGTTAATATCTAGGTATGATGGTATTCAATTTTTCTATGATAAAAGTGGCTCAATGATGAAATAAATTTCTCAAATAAGTTGGAGTTGAAAGTTGGTTAAAAATAATTTTAGGTTTCAATCAAGATTCATTCCCAATATCTCTCATCTCCTATCTACCGCTACTAAGGATTCTCTTTGTCAGTCCTAACAATTCCTTGTGATAGAGTATCATGATACAAAAAAAATAAAAAATCCTGCATGTTAGTCTGCATACATCATAAATCATATAGTATCCATCCTAAATTATCCATCCATCATATAAAATCATACAAAACCACATGAAGATCATTTAGCATATACTATTATCAAATCTACATCATAGCTAGTCATGACACCACATAAAGTACATATGAAAATACAAAAAAAAAATTAAAATTAAGTGCATAACACATTGTCATAGAACCACATCATATAGGAAATGTATACATAAAAGGAGTGTATGATAAACCACACAATCTCATATAAATCATGTGCATCACATAAATAATAAAGAAAAATAGATCATAAACACATCATATAGGGCCACCAAAAATGCATCATATATGTTAGAATAATTGAGAGGCGGGGGGGGGGGGGGGNGGGTGAATCAGTGGCCTTAATAATAATTCCAAAAATCCAACCAAAAACTTATCTCTTAAACATAATACCCTCTAGTTATCTTTCAGTCCATCAAAATGTATGCCATAAATAAACTTAATAGCTATAAGTTGCTCGGTAAGATATACTGTTTATCTTTTCTAGACTTTACCGAGTAACAACAAATAAACTTAGTGTTAACCGACTAATCTGGTTTCAATAATGTGTAAAGAAAAATATCTATGCAATGAAAAATATACACATTTGATATATAGACTTTAACATGGAAACCCAATATGGGAAAAACCACCTAGGACCGGTAACCCAAAATATTTTCACTATTCTAAAGTGAATTCGGTGAAGAGACAACCCCGTTAAAGGTTACAGTACACACTGTTAAGTGTGACCTTATTAGAGGATTTGAAACTAGAAGTTTTTCTTTTGACCTAGTACTCACTATGATGTCAACAAGAAAACCTTTTGAGACTCTTGAGTATCTCAATACAATAAGGACTGTTAAATCCCACTCGGTTAAGAGATTTTATGAATCAATGGTTAAACTGATACAGTAAATGATCTGTTCAAAATACAAATTTAACTGGAAAATATTTAAATCTATTTTTAGTCCAATAATACCTATCTGATCAGTGTATACTTTAGTTCCTTTTCTCTCTTTCTTTGTTCTGCTTAGTGCTAAGTGAATGCTTTGTCCTCTATTGCTCAGTGTTTGCAAAATTCCTTGGCTCTGTTCTTTAACTTGTATGATCAGATTTGTATGAAGAATTCAATCTTCACCATAATATATTCATCATTCCTCACTTGCTAATAAATTCCTTATCTCTTTATGTAGACATGATTAGCCACTCAATCTCCTTATTTTTTTCGTAGTTTTCTTCTTGATCCGTAAAAATTTCCATGCTTTGCTTTATCCTGTAAAGCTCTACTTTAGTTTTAGTCTGTATATCTCTCCTTGATAACTGTGAATAAAACGTGATTTAAATCTTCTTATATGCTTTATTTTAACTAATCATTGAAAATAAAGCAATTAATCAGTTAATCTCTAAATATAGCTCTTGCCAGCTAAGCAATTTTTTCGTTCTTTAACTTCAATTCTGATCGGTCATCAACTCCAGTTATGCTTGGTAACAATTTTAGTTATGCTTGGTAACAACTTTAGTTTACAGTAGTGCTTAGTATACACTTTCTCGGTATATACTTTCTCGGTAACACTCACTCGGTATACACTATGAACTTCTCGGTGTTCACTGTCACTCGGTGTATATAGACTTTTTATGTTTTACCGATAACATAAACTTTGTCTCTTCAGATCTTCAAGGTTATGATATTATGTGTATGAATAATCAAACTATATCAAGTTGACAACAATGAAAATACAATACATAAACTAATTTAATGTCTTGCATCCACTTTTGCATCTTGGTGATCATCAACTTATCATCTTCAAGCATTGAATCAGTTATAGTTCATCACATATATATGTAAAACTCGAAATGTATCATGGTCACTATATCAACCAAATGAGCCCTGCATCCAATTTTTTGCTCATTTCCTTGAGGGGGCACCATAATAACTAGTAACTAACACTTTTTCATAGGGGCATACCAGGACATATTTTATATCGATTATTCTTTGAAATAATACTTGAAAATGCATTATATAAAAGAGGGTCAAAATGTAGACACTTAAAAATGACCAATTGTTCTAACACAAGAAATTCACTAACCTTCTTCTTCAATTATTAAATAATCTTTATTATTTAATTAATTGACATCTTTCAAATATATTCTAAATTCAAAATCATCATTTCTCTATAATTTCATAATTAAGTGATTTTAATTAAATACCTAATTATTTCATCAATTATCACCCATAAAGTAATTAAATAATTAATCATTACCCATGAATAGATCTGTCCTCCCACTTGGATGATGATTCAGGTGGAAAACTATAGTTTTAGAAACCCCCTTTTAGCCACTCACCACCCCTTTCCAGAGCCCCATCACTAATTAGTCAGTTTGCCAGATATAGGAATAGGGGTCCTTTATAATATTAGAGCCTCTCGGGAATTATCTTCCATCAACCTTAATTGTAGATACATTTTTGGGCTAGCTTGAGAACATAATTAGAAGCAACACTCGGAAGGGCCATGCCAATTAATTATTTAAATTCCCTATCTTATTGAAATTATTTAAATAATCATATTATTTAATTAATATTCCTTCTTTCTTATTATTATTACATTTATGTAATAATTAAATTAATTTACCTCTCATAATTAAATAAATTATATTTATTTAATTAAAATAATTGTTCCTCTTATAAATAAATAAAGATTAATTATTTATTTATATTCCTTCATGTGAAAATAAATAAAATCCTTTATTTATTTAATCATATTTATCCTTCCAATTATGAGTTTCAGTTAACTCCACAATTCTCTCTCCTAACTGATCAATCAAATCAGTTATCTATTTAATCTATCTAGTCTTCTATTTAGCCTCATTAGTTAAGTCTTCAATCAAATCAGTCAACTCTTTAATCTATACTCTTAACATATCCATCTATTTTGTCAACAAGCAATCAATTGAGTTCAACTCCCACTCACTCTAAGTTCAACTCTTCAATCACAACAATCAACCCACCAATCATGGATTCTTGATTGGAACCCTAAAAATATTATAAATAGAGATCTAATTCTCTTAATTTGTTTACCAAAAAGTATATTATGCTTTGAATTCTCATGCTGACATATTGATCACTCATTTTTGAGAGCCCAAATTGCATAGATAAGGATAATAATGAAGGATGACTGGTGCAGGAGCACCAGGGCCAAGCAGAAAGGCTAAAGAGGAACACTAGGGTCACTCATGGATCCTAGAGGATTTGAAGACATATGAAGACTAAAAGGACCTAAAAGGTCTAAAATATTTTAAATTGGGCCATTAGTGCCTATGAAATGTAATGGAGTCATAAAATGTAAAATTGTCAAAGTTGGCTAATAAAGGCCTAAAGGGCTAATGTAAGGGGTAATGGGGTAGATATAAGAGGTTGGTTAAATTAT
>MU226255.1:1861043-1883824 GCA_018584345.1 Thuja plicata
AGCTCTCTCTCAAGTTGATAGCAGAATGGATCTCATGGAGTATATTAATGATCAATCTTTCTTTGATATGGAGCTGGAAGGTATTTCCTATACTTGGTCGAATAGAAGAACTGGTGATGATCTCATCTAGGTGAAACTTGACAGAACTCTCCTCTCTCTTGATTGGCTCTCTAAGTTTTCCTGCTCTTTATCTTCTTCTATTAGGATTTGTTCTAATCATTTCCCTATCATTTTCAATGCTAATATTTTGAATGGAAAAAAGAACACTCCATTTCACTTTGAGAAGATGTGGCTAGCCCACCCTAATCTGAAGGACTGTATATCTAAATGGTGGAATTATAACCAGGAAGGTACTACTATGTATAGAATAGCTAAAAAGCTAAGTAATGTCAAGAGAAATGTTAAAATTTGGAACAAGGAAGTCTTTGGGGACATCTTCAAGGCTAAAAGTATCAAACAGGAAGAGATCAAGGTTATTCAAGAGACTATTCAAAAAGAGGGTCTCTCTGAGGAGCATAGAAGTACTGAGAATGTGCTGGTGGCTGAATATCATAACATTATTTCTAAAGAGGAGTCTTTTTGGAGGCAAACATCAAGAGCCCTATGGATTAAATATGGTGACAAAAATACCAGATTCTTCCATATGACAACCATGAAACACAAAGCTATTAACAGAATTTCTTCCCTAATTGTGAACAATAAGACTCTGGTTAAGGAAGAAGAGATAAGAAAGGAAATGCTTCAGTATTTCTCTCTCCTCTTATCCAAAGATGTTAATCTTGATTCTCAGAGCCAAAATGAAATTCTCTCTGCTATTCCTTTATTGATAGACAAAGATACCAATTCTAGACTCAAAGCTATTCCTAATGATAAGGAAATCAGAGATGTTGTCTTCTCCTTTGAAGGTGACAAATCTCCAGGCCCTGATGGCTTTCCCCTTTTCTTCTTCCAGCAGTGCTGGGAGATTACTAGTAAGGATGTTCTTCATGCTGTCAATGAATTTTTTGGAACAAAAGCTCTTCTTAGAGAACTAAATGCCACCTTCTTGGTCCTTGTTCCTAAAATTCATGGTGCTAATACGGTGGAATCTTTCAGACCAATTAGCCTTTGTAATGGGATATATAAGATCATAGCTAAAGTTATGACATCCAGACTTCTTTCTTTGCTGTCCTCTATTATCTCTCCTCAGCAGAATGGATTTGTTCTAGGGAGACCTTGACTCCATTGTGGTAGCTCATGAGAATATCCACTCCCTTGAAGTTTCCAAGAAACAGGGCTTTCTCATGAAATTGGACTTATCTAAATCCTATGATAGGGTTGACTGGCAGTTCCTACAAAAATTCTTAAGCAACTTTGGTTTTGATGCAAGGGTCATTAAAATTGTTGATCAGTTGGTCTCCACTGTGTCCTCCTCTGTAATAGTGAATGGTGGTTCTTCCAATTTTTTTAAACCTTCAAGGGGTCTTAGGAAGGGGGACCCTATATCTCCTATTCTGTTTTCTATTTTGGCTGAAGGGATGGGAAGATACATATCTAAACTTGTCAATGTTGGAATCATCTCTGGACTCCAACCTTCCTCGGTCAGATCCTCTTGCTCCCATGAACAGTTTGTTGATGATACTCTTTTCATGGGTGAAGCTACTGTTAAAGAAGCCAGGAATCTTAAAAAATCTTTATCTACCTATACCTCGGCTACAGGTCAACTCATCAATTGGAATAAGAGTTTCATCTTTTTTATCAATACCCCCCCTGAGAGACAATCAAAGATTTCTAAAATTCTTGGTTTCAACATTGGTGATCTTCCCTCTTCCTACCTGGGTCTCCCCCTTTTCTCTAAACCCCCTGACAGTTTCTGGAATCAAATAGTTGATAGATATAATAGGAAGCTGGCAGGCTGGAAAGGTGCCCTCCTTAGTAGCTCTGGTAAGCTTTAGCTTCTGAAGTCGACCCTGCAAAATCTTCCTGTGTATGCTTTAAGTCTTTTCAAGATTCCCAACAAGTTTACGGTGGTGCTTGAAACTATCCAAAAACACTTTTTGTGGACTGGTGTTGAAGATAAAAAAAGACTTAGTCTAATTTCCTAGGAAAAAGTTTGTAAGCCTAAAAGTAAAGGGGGTTTGGGGTTAAGACCTATCAAGCTTGTCAATAAGGCTCTTTTGGCAAAGTAGGTTTGGAGAATCTTTGGGGATACTAAACAATGGAATGGTATAATTAAAAGTAAATACCTCTTTAATTCCAATAGTTTGAAGGACCTCTTAAACAATAATGCTAGGGTGAATGGCTCTTATATCTGGAATAGTCTTTTCTCTTCCATTGATTTTTTGAGAAAATGAATAAGGTGGAAACTGGGTGATGGGACCACTATTGAATTCTGGGATGATCCTTGGATCCATGATTTCCCCCTTTTAGAAAGACAAGACTGGAAGGATATTATTATCCAAGCTAAAAACACTATTGGTTATAAAGTTTCTGACTACAGACTTGATAAATCTTGGAAGGATCTCTCTAGCCTTGATAGAAGTCTGTCCCCTCTTATGATCGAGTTGCAGTCCTGGTTCAGTGAAGTTAATCATCCTGACAAAATTGTGTGGAACCTCTCTACTAATGGTGAATTCATGGTGGCCTCTGCCTGCTCTTTCTTTCTCTCTAAGGAAGTTAAGCCTTAGTGTGCAACTATCTGGTATAAACTCCTCACTCCAAAGATTAACTTTTTCTTTTGGATTCTTATCTAGAATAAGCCCCTTACCATTGATAATTTAGTTAAAAGAGGTTTCTATCATGTTAATAGATGCTTTCTTTGCAATGAACAAGCTGAATCATGTGATCACCTCATGATTCACTATAGTTTTACTCGGAGAGTCTGGTCCTTGGTTTTTCAAAAATGGAATTTGGCTTGGTTCTTTCCTAACTCTTGGCAGGATTTTGTCACTTAGTGGAGATGTCCTTTTGATAATGATCTTGCTAGAAAATTTTGGAATCTAATCCTGCCTCATCTCTATTGGTGTATCTGGAAGGAAATAAATAATAGAATCTTTAGAGAGAAACATGCTAAACCTGAAATTATCTTCAACATAATGTCCAGAGCTATTAAGGAAAACTTTAGTAATGCTATAACCAATAGAAAGAGAAAGCTCCAGAATCTCATCCCAGATGTGGATTGGTCTACTTGGAATTTTCCTCTTCACAACTCTCAAGATTGCACCCTAAGAGATTCCTCAGTTTGGATTGCTCCTCCTATTGGTTGGGTAAAAGAAAATTTTGATGGGGCCTCCAAAGGCAACCCAGGTGTCTCTGGGGGTGAGGGAATCATCAGAGATAGTTTTGGAAACTATTTAGGTGCCATTTTGGTCCCCTTGGGAATTTAGAATAATCATAAAGTAGAGGCCTTGGCCACCCTCAATACTATCCTGCTGGTGGAAGAAATGGGGTTCAAAAGAGTTTGGCTTGAAGGTGATTCTTTAAATATTATAAATAATATTAAAGATATTAATACCCCCTCCTAGACTATCGAGCATATTCTCCCCAAAATTAAAACTATAGTCCAATCCTTTGAGATGTTCCATATATCTCATAATTATCGAGAGACCAATCAGGTTGCTGATTGTCTTGCCAATATTGGAGCCAAAAGAGAGGGTATTCAAAAATGGAAAGGTAATACTATGTGTAATGATGCGGTCTCCTCATTTATTAATTATGATAAAATCAAGCATAAGGAAGGAGTCATTAATAGGATCATTAATGATATCACTTAATTCTTCTCAGATTGGGGTGATCTCAAATGTCATTCAAAATAATGCTAAGTACATCTCCAAGATGCAAAATTATTCTCCCATTATGAAAGCCCAAAATTTAATGTGTGTCGCAATCATCATTAGTAACTATTTCCAGTTCATGCATGTGAAGAGGACCGTGAATCAGCTAAATAGCCTTATTATGCTAAAGAACCATCAAAATTATAACATTTCCTAGTCTGTGAAAAAAGAGTAGGGAGAATATTCAGCCATGGGTGGTGATCTCAGAAGAGAAGAGCTCACAGAATGCAAGTGGAAGCAGGATAAGGAAGTATGGAGAATTTTGTAGAAAGGCCATGTTCATTAGTTTCTTTAGAGACTCCATGGTTTTGATAATGATGTCTCTAAAGCCTTTGCTGATGGCTAGGATAGGGGCACGGTGAATCTTGCTGGAAAATATTTTATCCTCAGCCTCGAGCTCCTCTCGGATATAACTGGTCTCCCACTGGATGGTTTGAAGTATTTGAAAGAGGTTAAGGTTAGAACCAGAAGCTTATAAGAAATTTATTATCACTAATGAGGAGAGGGCTCTTCTGGTTAAAGGTAAGAAAGACTATGTTGATATGGATAATATTGATAAAATTTGGGGTTCTGTCATCAAGGTTATTATGGAGTATTTCACTCTAGAGGGGAGATTTTCTAGGGTCTATAATTATCATTTTTCCCTAGTTAATCACTTCAGACATGATATAAAATTATTTTTTCCCTACTTTCTCCTTTGTTCACTTAACCAGAGCATCACTAATTATAGAGTGAAGAACTTTCCTATTCTCCATGTTGGGCTCATTCGCCTTATTACTGATTATGCTAGAGACCAAATTCTCGACCCTATCCCTGTCCAGAGCAAAAAAAGGAAGAATATTAGCTCTTTATCTAGGAACCTGAAACCTAAGAAAGAAATCTCCCTCTCTGAGCCGACCTCCTCTAAGCCTTTGGAAGGGTTGAAGAATGATAAGGACCCTCATGATGTCAAAGCATCTATCTCTGATATAAATGTCCTTGAGCCCTCTGCTAGCCCTATCCTCTCAGAGCCTGAAGGTGTGAAGCTTATACCCCAGGACATTGAGATTGAGGTTGTTATGAATACATAGGTGGGTAGTAATGCTGTGTCTAATCCCACTACCCACACCCCTGAGGAGAAGGAATCAGAGGATCTTGAAATCAATATTGCCAAGGATAGTCCCGAGGATGGTCAGGATAATCAGAAAAGAGGGGAGAAGCGTAACCCTACTCTAGAGACTAATAATACTGAAGGTAAAGAGAATTTTGAGATTGAGGTAGAGGCTGAAAACAACAAAGTCAAAGAGACTGATACTAATCTTAATGATAGTAATGCTGACAACTTGGGGGATAATAGCTTTAGGGTTCTAGAAGAGGAAAATCTGGACTCCCACGATTCCCCCAGCTCAGGGAAGGAGAACAAGGAGGAGGAAAGTGAGAGAATCCTTGATGGTAGTAAATCTCAACCTCTTCAAAGTGAAATTAGAAAGATGGATTCGCAAGTCAGAAGATCAATCATCATGACCCCCCTTGAGATTGCTAAAAACAAATCCATCTACAGTTATAATCTAGAAAAATGGGTGCAGAGTGATTTGGTTGAGCTTAAGAACAGATGTATCAAACTGGAAAATAAGAACTCTATCATTGAGGAAACAATTGAAAATATCAAGAAGGAGTATTCTAACAATGCTAATGCCTGTGTGCTTGATTACAGTTCTGATCTAGATGATAAAATAAAAAAATTAGTTGAGATAGCCATGATACCTATCCAGGAGAAGACAAGCAGGAATGAGGAAATGCCAAAGCATTTGCTTGGCCTGGTTAATATAGGTATGAAGTCTACTCTAGAGAACTTGAATACTCTGAGTAAAATGCTGGAAGGAAACAAAGATGCCCCCTTGAGTGATACTATTGACCTAACTGAACCTACCCAGCAGATGGGACCTGGTACTAGAACTAGGTCAAATACTAAGAAGAAGCATAAGGTTGATGATCAAAACATTCAGAGGCTAAAAGATAATGTTAAGACCATGCAAAATCAGCTGGAGGACTCCGAGAGCTTCTTGAAGACTATGTCTTGACCTCGGTGCTGGTGGCCTTTTTTTCTCTATTTTTCTTCCAACATTTTTTGCTTTTTGTTGTGTAGGTGCTTATTGCTAAATATGGAAGTTGTCCCGTTGTAGCCTGCTCCTCTCCTTGGGGCAGCTAGTTTTTCTCTAGGTCTTCATGCTTATCTCTCTTCTCTTTTGTAATAGGGTTTCGGGGCCCCTTCAAAACCTATTTTTACCGTAATCAAAAACATCAAAAGCCCAGATTTTTAGTTTTACCTAATTTTGACACCTTTGCAACATTTAAAATCAGATCTAAAGGTCCATATGCTAGTCATTTATCATTTCCTTTATTAGTCATGCCAATTTTACATATCATGTCATCATTAGTTATTTAAGGAAAGCAACCCCTATTCCCCACTCTCACTTAGATCCTATATTATCACCCCTTCATTCATTTTGGGTTGTGCTAATTTTATTTGTTTGAGGGTGAGCCTTTGAGGAGAAAAATTTCCTTAATTCACAATATAATTTGGTGAGTGATATACACTCTAAGCATTTCTCACCATTTTATATTGTACATGTTGGTGAACCCGACACATGATATTTCCTCTTTTGATCTTGGTGTTATATTCCATTTCTATGCATTTATACATCTAGATCTATTTTCTATGAATTTACATCCTATTTCTATAATCTATGCATTTGGATATCTTTTCTATTATATGCATAGGTTTATATATTTGTATCTAGATCTTCATTGCATATTTTTCATAATCAAATCTTCTTGTGAATGCTTTACATTATATGTTTGAATTTGATTACATATTTCCTTCAAATGTCATAATTTAATTGCATTCCTTTCATTCCCTTTAGCATGAGTTTTATCACTTTGAGTCCAACCTATAGCATTCTAGTTATAAGAAGTTATAGACTTATGGGTTTCTTTGATCCTAATCCCTCCTTCTTTCCTAGAAATCTTGATGAGACCAACATACATCTTAATGATAATAATCCTACCATGGAGAATAAATATTCTCATTCTTCTCATGGTGAAGATGAATCCTTAAGAGTTCCTCTTGTCCAAGTCCAAAAATTTCCCATGACTTTGAAAAGTTTGAACAATGGTTAGGTCAAGAAAAATCTAATCCTGAGGATCTTTTTGTTGTAGAAGGCTTAAGGACAATTATTCATACTGATGAATATGGTGTTAACCTCTGGCATATAATTTCATATCTCATTGATAATAATATCAAGACTATTAAGGACTGTGCTAAAGAGTTAGGATTTATTCCACCTACTACAAATATTGAGACCTCCTTGCCTATTCCTACTTCCATGCCTAGTATATCCACTTATGCTCCACATATAATAACAACTTCCACTCAAAATATCAATCCTACACATGTGAGTCTTCCTAATCCCATTCTTCCTTTTAATCCTTCAAGTGTTCCATGTGTTTCATTTCCATCATCCATGCCTAATTACTTTTGGTTCCCAAAAATGATGGATTCACTTTTGGCCAACTGACAGGTATAATGGTGATTCACCACTTGATACCTCTACAATTTTGTCTTAATCAAGCCAAGGCTGGGGCTGATTTCACTTTAAAACTATCAAATTTTCTATGTCACACAACTGCGTACACAAACAAACAAAGATCCTCTCAAGGTGGTGAATAATCCTTGGAGGAAAACAAAAAATCTCCTGATAATTTCTAATATGAAACTTTAAAAAAATGATAATCACTAAGATCCTAATTGTAAGGCTTTGAAATAAATGATTTAATAATCTACAAACTACAAAGCATGAACTAATATAATAATTTCCAAATAATGATTAGATCAATGCATTCTAAAAACTTGGGCTATAGAGTCAGATAACTTTCAATCTTACGTACAATTGGAGACATTTAAATTTTTTTTTTTTTAATAAAGCAAGACTATCACTTAATAGGCTTCCACTTGAATTATAATTCAAATTAATCTATCCAACTAATCTTATTGAATTTAACTCAAATTAAGAGACCGATAAAAACAAGAGAAGATACGCAGATCTTTCAATTGATATTTAAACTATATATATTAATTTTGAATTATGATACTCAGGGAATTCAACACAATGAAATACTCTAATAAAATATAATATCCAAAAGACTAATTGAAAACATAAAACTTATAACCACAAATAAAAATAAGAGCACTTATCTTTATTGATATTGAAAAACAAGTACATTGAAGTTCATGTTGCAATTGTGATCAAATTATATTATACGATGTGTTTCTCCCCTTTATGATTACATTTTACACCACATATATATGTGGTTGAATAGTTTTCATAGCCCTTTAGGGTGAAAAGATATCATTTTCATTAAAATTTAGAAAACACTTTTGAGAAAAACTAATAAACTAACTAACTAATAACTACCTATCTTTCGGATCTGGCTTTGGTATAAAATCCAAATCATATTGTATGAACTTAATATTTTTAATGGAGATAGGAAATTTGATTTTACAAACTGGGTCTTTTTTATATTTGCAATATTTGATCATTTTCATTCTTTGTAGACATCATGTTTACAGCAAATTGAAATTCCAGCATCTCTGAAACCTTTGCTTACAGAATTTTGATTGTTCTTGTCACAGAGCTTCCTTCCCTAATCCCTCAACTTTTAATTAAAATGTAATATGTTTTTGTATCCCATTTCATATACTTCATCACATAATCAATTATTGGGCATGGATTTTAGGATTCCATTTTTAGAGTTTTATCACTATATAGGACTCTAAATTTTGCCAAAAATTTAGAGCTCCAACAGGCTCTTTCTGGGGACGTATGCTCCCTATGAGCATAGCGAGATCTTAGTTATCTCTAAAGAAGCAAACCAAGTATTTACTCTTTACCTGATGTAAATTGATGATTCGGTCACCCCAGGCCCCCAAAAGTGAACACTTCTATTTCCCTCTGTCAAAATTTTTATTTTGTTCATGTAACACTTTGAATCTCCTGAATATGATATTACTTTGTTCCTTATCTTTATCAACAAGAGTATTTGAAAATAAAAAAATCTCAGAATTATTTACCCCCAACATGTGATCCCTTGCTATATTAGATATATTATCCTTACAGAGAATACTTATTGGTTCCACTTCATCAATGTAGTCTTTGTCTTTTGATTTATGGTTTTTCTTTGAGAAATCATCAGGTGCACTATGTTCTTTGCTGGATGGAGGATCCATGTGCATATGATTAGTCATATAAGTATCTAAACTAAGTTATTCTACTTGGATGTTTCCTTGCACACAATTTGCCCCATTTCCATTCTCCAAATATTGTTTCTCCTCACATAAAGGTTTTGAAGGTAACTCATATTTAGGAATTATTACTTCTTTTATATCAAGAATCTTATCAAGTGGGATACTTGAATAATTTTCATTACTTTTCTTCAAAATATTCTCATCATTATGCTTGGTTATCATAATCTTATCTTCAGAAGTCTGATACAAATCTCGCTCATAGGATGAACTGAATGATATCTTACCTTCTAAATGTATATTTTGAGTGTTATCAACTTCAAAATCATCATTAGGCCTACTACCTTCATCAGGATGTTGATATATTTGATTTTATAGAAAATATCCTTCACATAATGGATTCAAGAACATAGAGAACACAAATTTATCTTCCTCTGCTTCCTCTTCAAATAGTGGATTAAGGAACATAAAAAATTCTGGCACACCTTCATGAGAGTTTTCATCAGGATCATCAGATGTTTCATCAATAAGAATAACATCTTCATTGACATTATTTTCTGAAACTTCCTATTGTTCATATGTTATATGTTATTCTATTCTATCTCCTCTATTTTATTTTTTAAATTTATCATCTCCTTCATCTAGTACTCCCTGAATATACACTGATCCATTAACTTTCTTATCATGATGAAAAAAAATTTGACCACTCTTCTCAACATGTTTTTGATATTCCATGTCTAACAAAGCTGAAATTTCTCTAAAAATGAGAAGGTTTTCTTCTTCATCATCATGGTCATTGATACATGTTTCCATACACATCTCATCATGTACAAATTCTTCTTCAATCTGATCCAAATTTTTCTCCTCCATGTCATCACAAGTATTATTATGGTTCTTAGGAATGGATGCTTCTTTATCTTTTGTATGACTAGTGCACTCATCTTCCTCACCAAGATAATCATCAAGCACAAGGCCTTGTTCAATCTGAGCATAAGCCTCCATTTTTTTGTCTTCATCTTCTTCTTCTAATATATGCACAAGGAACTTTACAGAAGGATCATCTGATGTAATTCCCAATTTTTTGACCTTTCTCACTCTTTCTTTTTGTGAAGGCATAATGTTTGAAGGTATTTCTCGAAGAATGTTCACCGTTCTTATCAGCAAATGTGCATACGACTCCCCTTCAAATATCTCCAAGCTAAAAAATGCACCAATTAGAGAGATGTAAGAGTCCTCTTCTATATTGTGATCGTGAATCTTGTCTTGTTCATAATGCATACCATCTTCACTTGCATCATGAAACATATCAAGAAACCATTGCTAAAACTCTCTCTATGATGATATACTTTGTTTAGGTGTCATACTAAAAATCAAACCTACATGATCTTTCAATGATCTTACAAATAGTTTCATAATCACATCTTCTGCATAGATATGACAATCTAGAATAAATTTACAAAATGCCTACAAATGCTCCATTGGTGATTCTGATCCATCTCCACAAAATTTTGGAACATATTTTTTTAGTTTAAGAGGAAAATATTTCTGACTACCAAGGATGTTATCAAAACTCAATGTTCTATATACTTCAATAATAAATTTTGGTCTTGGGTCACAAAATTTTGATACTTTATGTGAATATGTATTCTGGTACATATTGAATATCTGAATTTGTAGTAACTTCTTTCTTTATACATTAGGTTCTTTTCAATAGATTCACCACCTCTTTAAAGAGGAAAAATTTACTTATCTCCTTCTAGGACTTCTCCCTCAGTAGAGTCACTAAATGAAATGTTTTTCTAAATAGAGTCGCCACCTTCTTTCTATAAGGAAAAAACTTACTGTCTTCTGAGTTCTTATCTCTAGTAGAGTCTTAATTAAATCACTAGAGCTCCTAGGTAATCTTCAACATTGTCTTTCATAGACAAATCCCCAGTAGAGACGCTAATTTGTTGGTGTCCAAAAGTGATGGATTCACTTTTGGCCAACTGATAGGTATAATGGTGATGCACCACTTGATACCTCTACAATTTTGGCTTAATGAAGCCAAGGCTTGTAGGCCTGATTTCACTTTGAACTATCAAATTTTCTATGTCGCACAACTCCGTGCATAAACAAACAAAGTTCCTCCCAAGGTGGTGAACGATCCTTGGAGGAAAACAAAAAATCTCTTGATAATTTCTAATATGAAACTTAACTAAAATGATAATCACTAAGATCCTAATTGAAGGCTTTGAAATAAATGATTTAATAATCTACAAACTACAAAGAATGAACTAATATAATAATTTCCAAATAATGATTACATCAGTGCCTTCTAAAAACTTGGGCTATAGAGTTAGATAACTTTCAATCTTACGTACAATTGGAGACATTTTTAAAAAATTACTTTTAATAAAGCAAGACTATCACTTCACGGGCTTCCACTTGACTTATAATTCAAATTTATCTATCTAGCTAATCTTATCGAATTTAACTCAAATTAAGAGACCGATAAAAATAAGAGAAGATACACAGATCTTTCAATTGATATTTAAACTATATATATTAATTTTTAATTATGATACTCAGGGAATTAAACACAGTGAAATACTTTAATACAATAGAATATCCAAAAGACTAATTGAAAACATAAAACTTATAACCATAATAAAAAGAAGAGAACTTATCTTTATTGATATTGAAAAACTAGTACATTTAAGTTCATGTTGCAAGTGTGATCAAATTCTATTATACAATGTGTTTCTCCCCTTTATGATTACATTTACACCACATATATATGTGGTTGAATAGTTTTCATACCCCTTTAGGGTTAAAAGACATTATTTTTCATTAAAATTAAGAAAACACTTTTGAGAAAAACTAATCAACTAACTAACTAATAAGTACCTATCTTTCAGATTTGGCTTTGGTATAAAATCCAAATCATATTTTATGAACTTATGATTTTTAATGGAGATAGGAAATTTGATTTTACAAACTGGGTCTTTTCTAGATTTGCAATATTTGATCATTTTCATTCTCTGTAGACATCCTTTTTACAGCAAATCAAAATTCTAGCATCTCTGAAACCTTTGCTTACAAAATTTTGATTATTCCTGTCATAGAGCTTCCTTCCCTAATCCCTCAACTTTTAATTAAAATGTAATATGTTTTTGTATCCCATTTCATATACTTCATCATATCATCAATTATTGGGCATGGATTTTAGGATTCCATTTTTAGAATTTTATCACTATATAGGACTCTAAATTTTGCTAAACATTTAGAGCTCCAACACTTACCATAGTGTTCCTTTTCATATTCGGCCATTTTTTCAATTTCCTACAATGCTCCTAACATTTCTCATGTTTCTCCTACTATCCTTTCTACTGATTCTACCATTAATATCTTGGCTCAAATTGTGTCTTCTTTGCAGAAACAAATTACCTCCACGACTCAATCCAAGTTCAACATTCCTACTTGTGACATTGTTATTCCTTTGTCTTTGGATATTATCCTTGTTGTCATTCCACAAAATATGGAGATTCCTCACCTTGAGACTTCTAACGATAAGGGTGAACATTTGAATCATGTGAAAACTTTTCAAACCTTGTGTAGTTATTTCTATCATGACCATAGGTTCTTGGATAAGTTTTTTACTAGAACATTTCAAGACAAGGCATTGTAAAGGTACTATTCTTTGACTTCTTATTCCATGGATTCATTTCACAGTCTTGCTAATTCTTTTATTCAACAATTTTAAAACAACATTGGTCCTCAAATTTCTTTGAATGATTTAATGCATTGTAAACAAGGTGTTAACAAAATAATAAGTGACTTCATTGGTAGATTTAAGTATTTGCATGCTCATATTTCTTATCATGTGCTTGATATTGATGTGCAATGCATTTTTATTGCTAATTTACAAAAATACATTAGAGTTTAGATACTTCTTTCTGAATTCTCTTCTTTTCCTCAATTGTGTGCAATGCTTCATCATTATCAACTTTAAGTGAGTCAATTCGAGAGCACCACTCCAATGGCTCCTATTTCCATCAATAAGACTGATGCCACATCCAACAATTACAAAAAAATTCAGAAACCAAAAAAATTCATTAAAATAAACAACTCATCCAACAATATTGATGAAAAAGTGGCAACAACATCCAAAGGGGTGGCTTCTTTGTCATGTATTTTTAAACATGCTCGTAATTACACTAAGATTTATGAGTCTTTGCATAATGTAATTTTGAAGTTAATTAATGCTAATGTGTTAACACTTCTTCCTATCAAACCAATTGACACATCCAAGCCTTTTCCCAAATTCTTTGATGCCAAATCTTTCTACCAATACCATCATCAACCCGGTCATGATACCTATATCTATTGATTCTAAAGCTATATCTTATTAATTCTAAAGCTATATCTATTGAAGGTGACAATGATCATGGAAAAAATTTCGTAGATAACTCCCAACCAAAATTTGCAAATCTAAACCAATCCTTTTCCATGTCATTCAACCAATATCATTACCCAATTTTATTCTTCTTCTAAATATATTGACTATGATTTCATAATTAATGAAGTTGATCATATTGTCAACCAAGTTGAGCAAGTCAAACCTAAACCTCCATTTTAGACACGCATTACCTTTTATCCTATTGAGAAAATTAAATCACATGATTGTCCCCTCTACATTATTACAAGGGTTGTTGGCCTTCATTCCCGTGGTGTCCTTATTAATCCCACTTGCATGGTGAATGTGATAACTGAATAATATATTTATAACATACAATTGAAACATGATTTCTATGATAGATCTGATTTTATGATCCAAACTTATAATGACTTCCTTTATTCTTCCCATGGTTCCATTTCATTTCCTGTCAAAGTTGGTGGTAAAACTGTAGATGTTATTTTCACTATCATTCCAACTTATGATCAATTCAAAGTCAAACTTGGTCTTCCTTTTTTTACATCCATAAAATTTGTGGCATCTCCTATTCATAAATGTCTTAAATTTCCTCATAATGGAGAAATAATGATTACTAACCATAATCTTTATCATCCTTTAGTGCATCAAGACTCAGTTGACCTTGATTTATTTTGGCCTTCTAGGCCTCAACCATCCAAAACCCATCCTAACAATATCTTTTGATCATACCATGCCTACAAGGACCAAAAGATATGTGAACTTAAAAAACCAAAAGATGTTCTATCTCTTTTCCCTGGTTTTGGACTTCTTTCTACACTGCCTACACCTCCTTTATATGCTTCTGCACCACTTTGTATTCCTTATAAAAATTCCCCCCAGTCATCTCTCAACCTAGTGTGGTTCATTTTATTCTTCCCCTTAAAGAAGAAAAATACCCAATGTTGATTAATCTTGAACCCAAACCAAGTATCTAGCAAAACCAAATGCAACCTTCATGCTTATGACCATCATCGTAAGCATCATGATAGAACTTGTCAATGAACATTGCTTCACCTCATACACCTATTCATGCTTCACTTCCCTTTCACCAACCCATACTTGAGCCAACAGAGGAAGTGAATTTAAACAAGAGCAAAATGAACAAACATGACAATTGTATTTGTATATTAGATTCTATTATAATTAATTTGGATGAAGAAGATACTCTTGATGATGATGTTATTCATGCTAACAATATTCATGCTAGTGATTTTGATGACTTGCGTGAGAATATTCATATTGATCATTATTTACCATTTATGCTTTCACAATAGTTATTTATCACTCCTAGTGACAAACAAAGCAAGCTATCTTCATAGCATGATCCTTTTTTTGGATTTGGCTATTCTTCCATCTAGCGTGCTTGATGTTTCTCCTCTTGTGAGTTGATCCTATGTGTTTTCTTGTTGTAATGTGCTTCCCCTATGATGTGCTTCTTGTCATATGTTTCTTTTAGATTTATTTAAATGACCCTTTTTCTCTATTGGCGTAAGGTGATAAATGAATTGAAATGTCGTAAACATTATTCTATTTGTATCTCTCTTTTGGTATATGTTGATTCATACTATGTTGTGCATGTGACACTATTCATAAGTGTGCCTTTATCTTGTCTGCTTGGGATGATGCAACATGGTAGCTACCTATTATTTTTGGTCTTCGTGATGTTGACCCATAAAGACTCTTCTTTGTAACTCTTACGTGCTTTTATTTCATTGTGCTTGTAGTTCTACTACCTTTTGGGGATGACGATAGTTTATTTTTCTATAATTATGATATACATGAGTTATAATATTTCCTACTAACCCTAAAGTTGGTAGATCACTTATGTGCTCTCTTTTATCATGTTCTAATTTCCCTCAACTTGTCCTATCTTGGAGGTATTTCACAATGGAAATGTTTCTTATGGATTCTTGCATACTCTGTTAAATCCATTGCTCTCGTTAAGGCATTTGTAATCACTTTAACATGGGGGCATACACTTTTCTCTATGTTTCTCATTTTTTACATGTGCACTATCTCCTTTTGTGGATGACTAAGGAGACAATTCTTTCCTTGTGTTTATCCTCGTTCTTTTGATCCCTAAGGTTACAAAACTTTCCTTAGGTCTGATCACTTTCTTTTTATCTGTAATGACACAATGATTATCTTAGGCCTAGTTTCTTTCTTTCAATCCCTAAGGACACAATTCTTTCCTTAGGCATGGTCACTTTCTATTTGATCTCTAAGGATACAATGCTTTCCTTAGGTCTGATCACTTTCTCTTTGATCCCTAAGGATACAATACTTTTCTTAGGCTTGATCCTTATGTTGGTAGATTCCTTAATGGTCTTCTATCTTTGTGACTTTAAATTTTATTCCATTTTTCTCCTTCTCTTTTCCAAATTTCCTCAACTCAAAAATGATCAGAGTACCAAAGAGTTATTCTCTTGTGAATTTCTTCAGATCATAAATCTCCTCAATAGTTGAGACCTAGTTGCTATAATTCTCCAGTAAAGTCATTAGAATCTTCACCATAACATCTTCATTTGTTAGAATGCTTCCTTAATTTTTGAATTTATTCACAATATTGTCAATTCTTTGAAAATAGATTGCAATATCTTCACTTTCTGCCATTCTCAAGTTTTCATAGCTACACTTAGGAGTCAACTTATTTGATAATTTAACTCTATCATTTCCTTTATAGATCTCTTTCAAATTTTCCCAAACTTCATAAGTGTTCAATGCAATAAATTTTGTTAATTTATTCTTTACTAAAGCACTAAAGATAACATACCTAACTTTTTAATTCTCTTCATAGGCTGAAATCTCATCTACAATAGTAGGACCATTCATGGGTACAACATATTTTGTCTCAAAAACTTTCCAAGTAGTGTAGCTTGGGGAAATTAGGTAACCTCTCATTTGTATTTTCTAGAAACTATAGTTAGATCCATCAAAAATAGGAATTGATATTTTGTGCACCATCAGATCTACCTCAAACAATTAATCTTTCCTTTGAGGAACCAAGGCTCTGATACCTATTTTTGAACAATTTGGATAATTGAGAGGGAGGGGGGTGAATCAATTATTATAAAATAATTTTCTTCAACTTACTTAATCTATAGATACCTTACATTAATCAGATAGATAAAATGGATATGAAATTGAAAGCACTAAGGAACACAATGCACAATGAACACCAAATTTATGTGGAAAACTCAAGATGGGAAAAACCATAGAGAAGCTGATTATCATGAATAAGAACACCTATTAAGGTAATTTTTTCATTGAAGGCTCATTGCCAAAATTATCACTATAGGTAAGCTCACTGTTGGTAGGCTCACTATTGGTCAAGCTAACTATTCTAAGTAAAACAATAGCTAGCACAACTAAAAGATGAATTATTGTTGAAAGAAGAAAAATGAGAAAATTGATCCACCACTAAAATAAAAATTGGAAAATGCAACACAAAAAATTTCTATGATCTAATACCTTTCATTGCAGACATTCACATACACAATAATGTATGAATGTCTTGTTCTCAAGTTTACATCTCTTGCATACAAAATAAGCACATATCGAATAGAATCATCCTTTACATATACCATTCCATGCTTCCATATCAATCCATGTCGTCCAAGCACAATATTAATAATAAACCTTCAAGTTTGGCCAAATACAAATTGAAATAGGTCACCACAAGACATTCCCATGGTGGAAAGGAATGAAACATGGACCACACTGAAAAATCCTTGCTCAAAATATAATGTTACCCAAACACCACAATACACAAAGATAAAGAACACATTACAATGCATACTATGTTGCCAAAACACAATCGTTAATATCCAGATTAGTCTGGACCCAAAAAGATGTAGCATGATACATTACAATAGGAATGAGACCATAATAAACATAGCCAAAGATAGATCAATGCAACACACCATGTGGAGTACGCTAATTTTGGATCACCAAAGAATCAAACTGAACCATATCCAATCAACCACAACATGTTGATAGTAATGACAACCATTAATTAAAACATCAATAATAATATCATATTCCAAAAAAAAATTTGTTTTTGAAACTTCTGAAAAGGCTATGATGTGACATCACTCTTATCAACCAGAGCCATTAGAGTGGTGCTCTCAAATTGACTCACTTTTATGAAGCACTGCACATAATTGAGTAAAATATGAGAATTAAGAAATAAATATCTTACCCCTAATGTATATTTGTATATTATCATTGAAAATATGTTAAATATCAACATCAAGCACATGATAAGAAATATGAGCATGCAAATGCTTAAATCTACCAATGAAAACAGTCACTTTTTATTTGACCCCTTGTTCTGATTAAGTAAAAACAGGTTTTACAAGGACCCGAAACCTTTAGAAAAAACCAAAGAGTACAGCAGGTTTTACAAGGACCTGCAACCTAGAATATAAAGATAAATAGTTTTAAAACATAAACAACTATGCCAAAGCATCAAAACAGGAAGGAACAACAAAACATCGATTCGAACAGAAAAAGTCCCAAAGAAACAACAGAAGATAGCAGGGACAGCAAAAAACCCAACCAGGAGCGCAGAAAGAATAGCTACATCTCTTTAACCATCTCCTCAACTTTGAGGACCATGATTTGCATGTTATTGACCGAAGTTTTCAGCTCCTCTATTTCTTTGTCCTCCTTTGGAATCTTTTTCTTAGCGCTGGCTCTAGTTCGCGATCCCGGTCCTGTCTTCTCCACTATACTGCTGTCTTTTTCTTTATTAATCATTTCCAGTTTGTCCATAAGAATTTGAGCATGACCACAGTAAGCTTTTAGGCTTATGAGACATTGTTCCCCTATTTTTTTAACAGATGCCTCCAGTCTTTTAACTTTTTTGTGCAAACTCTTAATTTCTTCATCCCTGTTATCCTTTTCCATCTTGTTTTTAATATGATTTATTTGTTTTTCCATGATTTCCACCTTGTTGGCATACTCAGCCTGAGCTTCTGAATTGCCAACAACATCTCTCATTTCCTTCAGACACTTAGCCACTGGTTTATCCCCTATCCCCATTCTGTTGAGAATTTTCATGTCCTCCCGAGTCTTCTCAACTTGATTTTTTAAAATAACCTGATCACTATACATGTTATTAATCAATCCAGAAAAATCTTTGATAATACCTTTATTTTTTTTCTTAGTATTATCCCCTTTTTCCAGACTATCAGGATATTCCTTGAACCCAGAATCCCCATCTTTATTCTGGTCCATAAAATCTTCCCCCTTCTGAGTGTCGGTTTTCAGCTCCCTAGTTTTGATCAATGTGTCCTCTTTTTAGTTATATCTGTTATCTTTTTCCTTCGTCTTCCTCTTATCAGGGGTATTATCTTCCTCGTCAGAGGTAAGAACAATTCTTTTCCTACTGGTATTATTGTTTTTGTGGGTCTCCTTCCCCTCTACTCTCTTCCTTTTTTTACCCTCCTTTTTAGTTGTTTCATTTTCTGTCTTAGTTTCAGAGTCCTTAATCTGGGTATTCTTCTGTTTCTTCTTTTTATTAACAACCCCAATTTCAATCTCAGTCTCTGAGTCAGCAGTCTGGGTTTTCTTCTGAGTTTTCATTTTGCCCTTTTGTTTTCTACTATCTATCTCCCATTCCTCATCACTTTCCTCAGTATCCGACCCTTCATAACTATTTTTCTTCTTCTTTTTAGGATTACCCCTTTTCTTATTTTTAGGAGTAGAGAAACCTCTTTCCTCTCCTTCACTTTTCGTATTTTCTTCAAACATGCTATATTCCTCCTCCCCTTCTGTTTCTTCCGCATCCTTAAGTTTCTTCTTCTCCACTGACCTAGCCAATTTTTTAGCTTTCAGGACCTCAAAGACAAGCAACATGAGTCCCTGGTGAGAAGCATGGTCCCCCTTGGGATCTTTCTAATAACTTGTGTTAGTAGCTTCTAACGAGCTAAGCAAATAGTAAGGTAAACTAATTTTCACCTTATGTCTAAAGTGATTTAACAGCATAAAATGGTGCCCTGTCACTCTAGTAAACCTACCATCCAGCGTTATATAGCTAATGAGGACATATAGAACATACCTCCAAGGCCTGGAAATGCGCTTAGGGTTATGGTAGGAAGTGTCGATCTTCACCAGACGGTTCCTCTCTATCTCATTAATCAAAAAAGTCTCCTAGGCTTTGTCAAGGATCAACCTATCATGGTAAAACTTAATACCCTTTGTCCCCATTCTTGTGGCTTCAGCAACAACATCCTCCGTTACTTCCATATATTCATCCTCAACTAAAATCTTGCCCTCCTTCCAAGTTTTCTCAAAGATCCTAGTGATTTTAGGATTTCCCCCATGCAGACACTCCAGATAAACAGCAAGGCCACCTTCTATGAGAATCCTCCACACCTCTTTATTCTTTTTCCATTTACTACAGCTAACTGGTTCAATACACTTCTTGTTACCTCCCATCTTTTCTCTGCAATTTCTACAATTTTTGTTCTTGACTCTACAGGTAATGCCAAAATGATCTTTTAGAAAACAAAAAAAGACCCATAAAACGTGCCATCTCGAACTTAACATCATTACCTTATACTGATGCCTTTGAAGGCCATAATGACACATCACCTGAGTATTATTGGTATTAAAATAACTTTCCATTGATGATGACTTTCTGACGACTTCTCCAGCGCTCGTCCTCGAGCATTAACTTAACTTCAATTAGCATCTTGTTTCCATCATTCCACTGATCCACCTCATCACTTTTACATGCGTGATTAGCCGCCCAGTCAGCAACGTCATTGGCTTCACGATAATTATGAGTGATTATGCAAAACTCAAAAGAATTTATTATCTCCCTTGCTTTTTGAATTGTATTGTATATAGTCCAAGACGCGGGAAACTCATTGTTTAAACACTTTATAATATTAAGAGAATCCCCTTCGATCCATACTTTAGTACAACCTATCTCTTTAGCATAATTAACACCTTGAAGAGCCGTGCAAGCTTCAGCAGTATGATTAGTTTGATGGTCAATAGGAATAGTTTTGATACCAATACACGCACCATTTTCATTTCTAATAACAATTCCACAAACAGCCACCCCTGGGTTGCCCTTAGAGGCCCCATCAAAATTCACTTTCCACCAACCCTTAGGAGAACAGTCCCATCTAGCATCTTCTCTTTTTTCCTTTATAATCTTATTATCAGGTTTACCATACAGTTTCCAATTTTTAAGTACTGAAATATCATTCTCCTGTTTTGATTCTGCAACTTCATCCTTCAGCTTAACATTCTCTCTTATACATCTTTTAATTTTGTAGGAGACTTCCTTTTCCTTGGTGCTTTTGTCCCTAAAAATTCTATCATTTCTTTCCCTCCAAACCCCCCAACAAACATGTGGGAGGAAAAATTTCCACATCTGAATAATAGTTTTATTCTTTGAGGGATATAACCAAGCTTTAAAAAAACTCTCCAAATTGTTAGGGAAAACCCATTCAATATTAAAGATTTGAAGAAAGAAGCCCTAGATTTTTCTGGCATAGGAACAATGAATAAAGATATGCTCAATGCTCTCTTCCTCCTACTTGCACAAATAACATCTATTCACTATGCTCATACCTTTTTTTCTAAGATTATCAGTAGTTAAAATTTTATTCTGCATCATGATCCAGAAAAAAACATTGATTTTAGGTATGAGGATTTTATCCTAGACTTTGGCCCAAAAAGGCTCAATAACTTCCTCATACTCCATCTGATACATAGAAGAGACAGTTAATTTTCTGTCTGAGCTATGTTTCCAAACAGCAGTGTCCTCTTCCTCAATCAAATTTATCGAATTGAGAAAGGAATTCAGATATCCCAATCTATTGTCAATAATAGTTAGGTCCTTCCAGTGATCCTTGTCCCAATAATCAGCGACATACCTACCATACATAGCTTTACACTGATTCTCATATATACTCCAGTCCGGGCTATCTTTCAAGGGAGAATGTAGAAGCCAATTGTCCTCCCAGAAAAGAACCTTTTTACCATTTCCCACTTTCCACTTGATACCATTTTTAATTCTATGCTTGTTTTTCATAACATTTTTTCGGATGAAGGACCCCATCCCTTCATTGTCCTTATTTAAAAAAACCTCAAAATTAGGCCTTTCCTTATTGTACTTCTTGTCCCAGATCAAAGTCCATTCTCCTCTTGAGTTGTAATATCTCCATATGAGTTTGGTTAGAAGATTATCATTCAGATTCTTTATTCTTCTTAATCCCAGACCACCTTTCTTGATCGGACAACAAAATTTGTCCCAAGCAATAAGAGCTATCCTTTTCTTCTTCTCCATTCCAGTCCATACAAATTTTTTTTGAATTTTTTCAATAGATTCACTATATTTTCTAGGAATTTTGAATAAACTTAAAGCATAAAGAGGGATACCTTGAAGAGTAGCTCTGAGGAGTTGAATTTTATCAGCCTGACTAAGAAGCAACCCTTTCCATCCAGCCAATTTTTTATGAAATTTATCCACAAGGGTACTCCAAAAGGACTCAGGAGGCTCCAAACAGAGAGGGAGGACCAAATAGGTACCCGGGGGATCCCTTGATCACAACCTAAAATCCTTAATATTCTCACTTTCCTTCTCTCCGGCACGTTGAAAAAAAATGCTGAGCTCTTCCCCCAATTTATTAACTGGCCTACTGCTTTCCCATAGTTATTCAAAGCTTTCTTAATGCTGCTAGCATTTTTAACAGAAGCTTCCCCATAATCACCGAGTCATCAACAAACTATTGGTGAGAGAAAACCATATTATCCGATGAAGGATTAAGCCCTTTGATATCTCCATTCCTAACCTGATTCTCCATGTACCTGCCAAGGCATTCCGCCATTATAACAAAAAGGACAGGAGACAAAGGGTCTCCTTGTCTTAAACCCCGAGAGGATTTAACGAACGAGGTAGGAGATCCATTTACCATAATAGAAAATGTGGCCGAAGATATAAGTTGGTATATGAGGCCTGTACACTTTCTTTTAAACCCAAAAGCCTCCAACACTTGCATCAAAAATTCCCAATCCACCCGATCATAAGCTTTTGACATATCCAACTTCAAAATAAGGCCCTCCTTTCTAGCCATCACAAGTGAGTGGACATTTTCATGAATAGTAATAATAGAATCTAGAATTTGTCTTCCAGGCACAAAACCATTTTGTTGCCATGAAATCAGAGAGGGAAGGATTTCCAAAATCCTAGTTGTTAAAACTTTAGAGA
>MU226255.1:1885523-1896690 GCA_018584345.1 Thuja plicata
TTTCTATTTTGCGCCTCTTTATCTTTCTTCCCTTTTTTTTTTCTCCTTTGGTATTTTTCTTGTTTTCTCTATCGCTTTGCTCTCCTTCAAGAATTTGTGTGATCTCAGTTGCATCCCCCCATTTTGGCTTAGCTGTTCTTGCTAGATTCTGATCTTCCTCTTTTGTGTTCCCCCTCTTGGGTGTTGCTTTCTCTTGTTCTTTATCTCCCCTTTTTGGAGTCTCTTCTAAATTTTCTAGACTACCTCTCAGCTCCCTCTCACTCTCTTTCTTATTGTCCTCATTCTTCTCTATTATACTTTTGGTTTCTTCCTGGAAATTTCCTTCTCTATGATAATCATTTTTCTCCTCCTCCTGCTCTTCCCCTTCTTCATCTCCCTTTGAATCCTCTTCCTTAAACTCCCCTTCTTCTATTTGGGTTTCATTTTCTTTTGTTTCATCTTCTTCCATTTGGATTTCATTTTCTTTTTCATTCATAACTTCTATTCTCCAGTCCTCAGGATCCTCTGTATATGTTCCTAACATAGTCTTATTACATTTAGTCTTCACATTAGTTTCTTGTTCCTCTTGCTCTTTTCACTGTCCTTCCCTATCTTTGCTGCTGACTTCTTTAGTTTTTCTCCCTACTGGAATCCACTTCTAAATTTTTTTCTGGATTACTTTCTCCGGACATTTCTTTGCCAAGTGACCCGCCTTTTTGCAATGGAAACATGCAAAGGGTATTGTTTCATATTCTATAGTTTGTTCCCACATACCTAGCTTAGATTTCAAACTTATTTTTTCTGGCATATCCTTATCCTGCATTATCCCAACATAGATACGGGCATAGGTTAGCCTCCGTCTCGCCATTGTCACATTGTCTATCGACAAAAGTTCTCCAAATGAACTAGCTATACCAACAAATATATCTTCCAGCCAATATTCAAGAGGCAGTCCGTGTAGCTTTATCCATACCGGAACCTGTCAAGATTTGTCCTCCTTGAAGACAAGATTCAGACTCCATTTTTGAAGAATAAGAGTATTTTTCCCAATCAACCATGGCCCGCTGCAGAGAATATTCATTTTGTCTTCTTCACAAGAGAAGAAGAACGACATACATCCCTTAGCCATTGCTACCACCTCTACCTGTCCTTTCAAAGCCCATTTGCGAGATACGAAAGCCCTAACCACTTCGATGTTAGGTCTAACTCCTACAAATCTACCAACCAACAAACTTTTCATCCTTTCTATAGAAAAATCAATGGTCTGGTCTGGGATTTCAATAGCAAAGCTTCCTTGAGAAGGTATTGAAACGTTCTTCACCAGAGGTAAAGAAGATTTACCTGTTGGTTTGATGCCAAAAAGAGACGCCCATTTCCTCAGTTGCCCCAGCCCAGCCTCCAGTCTGGGACCCCCTCCTGGGTCCTCTGGCGCCTATCCCGCATTGGGATCCAATCCTGTGATCTTGATGTCCTTCCCATCATTCCGCTTGCTACACTCAAAGGATTCTTCCTCCTCCTGAATTCTCCCGCCCAAATTCAAAGTTGAATCCGGACGCTCCGGCTCCCGCTCCCTTCCCATCATGTGTAAGTTGCAAGTTCTATTTATTTGACCCCTTGTTTACAATGCATTAAATTAGTAAAAAATGATGACATTAATTTTCCATTAGTATGCAAACAACACTTTCAGTAAGCATACACCGAAAGATAGAACAAAGAGAAAACCAAAAATCAGATATAAAGAAGATCACCGAAATGACTAAGTACAAAGAGAACTGACGATACAACTTTGTGTGTACACCGAAATTGCAAAGTGGAAAGATAAAGAGGAACCTAAAAGAGGAACCGAACGTTCAAGATATAGTGCAAACCGATGATTCAGTTAAAGTGCAACCGACAGAATAAAACCGAATGACGATCAAGCATAACCGACTGTCAGGAACTGAGAATCAGTTGCAGCCCACAAAAAGTGGATCTGACTTCCACGTCAGATAAAGAAGGCTTATTATATTTATAGGATTTTGATTTTTTTTAAGTCCATTTCTTTAGGGACAAGGAACATGAATGTAAGTGCTTTAATCCGTCTAACTGATTTAAAGCACATAGACTAGGAGATCTAGGTACAAGTTGTAAACCTGATCTTAGAGTTAGCATTATTTTTCTCAAAACTCGATGATGTCAATCCATCTTATAAATAGATGATGCAATCATTCATTATTAAGGATGTTAATATAGAGGAGAAGATGAATGAATCCAATGAGCACATCTATGGATCATATTGAGAGTTTCAAGAACCAGAACAACAAAAGGTGAATTTGGTTAGCAAGAACCAAGAACAGAGGCTACTGAGAATCAGAGGTATTACTCAATCACATTAGGTGATAATCTCATTAATGTAAAATGAAATGGATCTGTATCAACAATAGGAGACTACATTTACTAGGTCAATTTGTAATTTTTTATCATTCTAACAAGTGGAGCAAAGTGTAAAAATCCTTTCAAGGAAGGTAGATTTAATAGTCCAACGACAAATCTCTTAACCAAGTGCACACTCAACAGTGTTGCTAAAGCTCCTAACATAGTAGACTTTAACAAGTATCCATAGATACTATTAACCAGGTAGTTCATCAAAAGTGATTAAATTGTAAGCCTTAATCGGCCCCTTCCAATCTGTAGATAGTGAAGATTTTGTGGGTGCCATCCCCATTGCAGTTTTTACTTCCTAACAGGAGTTTTCTGCGATATCATATCTTGCATTTTGTGTCAATTACTTTCATGAATGTTTCTATGAATGTTCACATGTACGTTAATGTTATGAATTGATATAACTCACATCAAGATAGTATAGATTAGATTGAATGGATATACAATTGATTACAAAGGTTAATTGATTAAAGGATACAAAAGTTTTAGAGGTACTGATTCACCCCTCCCCTCTTAGTACACACTTCCTATTAATTCCAACAATTGGTATCAGAGCTAAGTCTCTTCTTGGAAAGCTTAACGGCTTAATAGAAAAGATCATACAATGGAGAAGTACTGACTTGATAAGAATATTGAGAATAAAAAGCTAGAAATTCAGATGTTCTATGAACAGTATAAAGAAGCCAGAATCAACATGAGACAGTTGTTAGATGAAAGAAAGATTATTACATCTCACTGTAATGAGAAAAATTATCATGAGGAAGAGATACCAGATTTCTTTGAGTCTTCAGGATCAAATACAAGCAAAGCATCAGATACATCAGAAGAAAGAATCACAAGCCTAACTGAAATCAATCTACATCTGGATGGACAAGTTAAATCTCTGCAAATTGGTCAAGAGACATAGATGGTAAGGATGGTTGATGTCATGAACAATGATAGACATGTTGAGAAAGAAAGAACACTAGCTATTGATGATAGAAGAAAGATTATAGAAAAGTGAAAAGAAAAAGAGTCTGAAATACAAAGACTTACAGAGCATCACCATGAGATTACAAATCAGATTATTATGATTCAAGAGGAAAACATAATAAATGTTGAACTCATTGAAAGAATAGAAGCTATCGGTGAACTGAGGGATGATATTGAAAATTTGAAACATGAAATAAGAATTCAATAGCAGCACAATGAAATTATCAAGAAAGCTAAAGAAAGCAATAAAAGAATGGATGATTTTCTTGAAGGACAACGAAGAGTCAACAATAATACCAGTATAGGTTTTACCGAGAATGAAGAATCATCATATCAAACTGATCCAAAGAATGTCTATACAAGTTCAAGACCAAGAAATCTTACATGCAATCATTGTGGAAAGCAAGGGCATACATCAAATGAATGCAGAGGCAAAATGAAAGGTATTCATAAATCTACATTTTCATTCATAGGATTTTGTTATAAATGTAACAAGAAAGGACATAAAGAATGTGAATGTAAGTCTGAGATGAAACAACCAAAGAAGGAAACCTACATGGACAAATACTGTCCTACTTGCAAAATGAATCGGCACACAACTCTTGAATGTTGGAAAAAAAAAGGCAAGCATGGAAGCCTAAAGGTAAAGAAACTCCCTATCAACTGAAGAGAGTCGGTAACCAGTATGTATGGGATTACAACACTTGGAAAAATTTTACAACATGTGGAAAATATGGTCACATTGCTGCAAACTATATGAGACAGTGGACTAGAAAGTCTAGAGGCTAGACTAACCCTAGAATGGCATGCTTACACTATCACAAAGTTGGTCATCTTAAGAAAGACTGTAGAGATTGAATGATAGAGACCAACACATATCCCAATGGAAATACCATTGAAGACATCCAGAGGGCAAGAGAAAAAATGTGGAGAAAATCTTCAAACAATGATGAAGTTGAACCAAGCAATGCAAATGGTGACACCCCATCCAATGGCTACGGTGACATCACCACCCCCACCTAAGAAGAACAAGTAAGTATGGAACTGCATTACCCAAGTTATTATTTTACATCAGTTCCATAATATATATATATTAATTAAATGCCAAATTAGCATAAGAAAGATGCATCATGGTATTACTTGTCAAAATCTATGATAACTACGCTTTCAAGCATATATACCGAAATCCATTGGTACACACTCAAAGATGAGACTTCCTAAACTTACCGAGAAGCATTGGTTAAAAGAAAAATTGCTAGTATAAACTGAGCCTTGTCGGTATCGAGCAAAGTGAACAAGTGGTTTGCAATACCAAAACCCGTCGGTAAAAGCAAAAGGAAAATCGACCAACCAAAACGACATGTTCTCACCAAAGGAAAGTTTGAAGTATTAACCGATGAACTCTGTCTTCACACACTGAGGAGTTGGTAAGAATTTATGACACACATTTAGGTCAAATGACTATAAAAAGGAAACTGGTTGGTCTCATTACTCACCACGACCAGAGCAAAGAAATGAAGAGTGATTTTTGAGCAGAGAGCGAAAGGATCACAGAGCAACCACAACTCGACCACCAGAACTCCTAGAAGATCAGAAATCTTTGTAAGTATAAATAGTAAGTTCTATAGAACCAATAACTTAGTTTCATGCATTTTATAGAAAGCCCTAAATCTGAAAATGGCCTCGACATCAAGAACTATAAAATCAAATAACACAAAGAAGGATGAGTTCAAGATCATCAAGAATTCATGATGTGAGGAACTAAACTATAAGATTCACCTTGAGGTTGCCTCAAAACTCGATGACACTAGAGAATTCTCATGAATACCAGCTAGTTTTTTTATCGTGGAAGATGTTCGATCTTTTATACACTACAAGATTGCAGAAATAGGTGATTCCAAGGTTGAAGAAGCTTATAAGAAGCTATGAAATGAAGATGGAGTAGTAAAAGATGAACACAAGCATATAGAAGTAAAAGGGCTCACCAATGCCCTAATGTTTCTGAAGGTCTTCAAAACTGAGTGGATTTGGTTAGTACTAAGCTAAGTGCACAATCATAAGCTTTGGTTGGATGAACCGAAGATGATAACCCGAGATGTTATCCATGTGGTCACCGGTTATCCTATAACCAAGAAAGTAAAATTACTAAAGCATCCACCTAAGGATGAGACCAAGAAGATGATAGGAGCCAAATGGGATGGTAGAGGACTAAAAGTTTCCACCATAACCAAAGATCAGATGAAGTTCGATGCATGTGTTCTAGAATAAAAATTCTTCCAAGCCAATAGATTGAATAGGATTGCATCCGGTGCAGTGGACACAACATATAAGATTATGAAGAAAGGAACACAGTTGGATTTATCTGAACTACTACTAAATCAGTTGAAATAAAATCTAAGGAATATCAGGAATGCGGATTCAAACACATGTAAGTTTGACTCACTCATAATGTGTATTTTCTTCTACTTTCAAGAAACATTCCCATCGGTAGGAAATGTGAAATGGGACAGCACAAAACCGGTCACCATGCAGATCAGTGAACATATAGCATCACTGGGAGAAAATTTTGAGACACTCATGGATGAATACTTTAATGTATTCAAAGACCGAATGCAAAAGAGGGTAAGGATCCCTGAACAACTCATTGAGAAGTATAAAGATGAGATATGTTTTATGGTTGATACAGATAATACTTACATCAAACCTATTGTATCGAGGATAGCATGGTTACAACCATTGGAGTATGAGATAAACATTGATCTTGCATATAAGGAAATTGATGCCTTGATTAATGAACCACTAGATTTTCAGAAAATTGTTAAGAAAGAAGGAAAAAATTGTCAGAAAGAAGGAAAAAATGGTAAATAACCTCAAGAAAATACTGTTGGCAACTGAGGAAGAAATCGAGTAGGAAGAGGAAAATGAAAAGGGGGAAGAAACCAAAGAACAACTACCTATCGGTGAAACTAAAGAAAAGAATGACTCTGAGGAAAAAGAGTTAGATTCGCCATCTCCTCCACCAAGTAAAAAGCCAAGGACAATAATTGCTTCTAGAACAAGAAGTCAAACATCTAAGGATTCAACTCCTTCACCTTTGAAGAGAGGAAAGGTCAGGACATACAAGAGGAAAGCTGCCACACCGAAGAGAAGGAAAAACAAAAGAGGAAGGAAGCTCATCAAAACCCGAGAGGATATTGAAGACACCAAGTAGGATGACGCTATAGAGGCATAAAATGTCAAGGTAAAAGATCCAGAATCTATTGATGACATATGTAAATCTATTGAAAAATTAGGATCTATTACAAATTCTAAGATTAGAATATGGTTGAAACTAGATCTAGAGGATCAAAACAAATTTAAAGACACCATTATAGAAAAAATGTACAAGTTTAAATATGTATCGATTTAGTTTGAAAGCAACAATGTACCAAGGGAATTATTAGATAGGCTATAGTCCAGATGTACATTTTCTTTAAATAATGAGAAGGAAATAAGAGAAAGAGTACTTGTTACTCTCATGCCTCCTGAATCCAAGAAGGTAGAAATAGATGAAATGATGGAGAAATACAAAGAGGAGTTCTCACCAAAGTTGAGAGCATATAAATTTCTTGAAGGAAATCTTATAGAGCTTGAACAGTATAGCCATAAGAAATGGTGTAAGATTGTAAACAGACCTATTGAGGAAGAAAGCCTAGAGAAAGATGATGAAAAGGCAACTCAAGAACAGGTCTTAATAAAAGACATAGAAGATGATACATCTATTGAGTTAGACAAGGAAGAAGATGACAAAACTGGCAAAAACAATGTAGATGTTGCAGATGAAGCATGGCCAGACACCACAAATGACAACATTGTGGATACTAATATCATTGACATTACCGATTACCCAGCAGAGGAAGTTAATAAAGATGAATATGTCACTGTTGAAAAGGACACAACTGATGAGAAGGAAACAACAATTGATATTGCACAAGTAAACATTCTAGGAAACATGCCAATAGTGATACAAGCTATCAATATTCTGCAAGAATCAAACAAGTCACCTGAAAAGGATACTCCCGAGGATGTAAGAGAAGAAGAAAAGAAAGACAATACCGATGGTCAAAAAGACATCAGAGGCACTGAAAATGTAACTGATACTGATAAGGTTATAGGAGGAGATTCAAAAAAACAAGATGTAGACACCACAAAGAAGAATGCAGACACAAAGAATGATGAAGCTAAGGACACTAATGAAGGAGATAAACTGAAAGGTGGCACTCATGAAGAAACTGACAAAGGTGCTATCGACAATGTGAAGGTGAATGTGGAGATGTCTACAGACACCCAACAAGCTAAAACTGACACTCATCAACAAAAGGAAGCACAAAAATTTACTTCATCAAGCACAACTGAGAAAGCAGAGAAATTGGCAATGGTGCTACACTCAATTGATTCACAAAAGAAGAAGAAGAAATCAAAGAAGAATAAGTTGGAAGTCACCTTGAATGAACTTATTGAAATAACAAAGTGTGACCCATCTACACTTGATTTTGAAGCATTACAAGAACACAGTGAAATATGCCAAAGGAAGGCATTACAAGAGAAGTTGAAGAAACAGCACAGGGACTCTATGGTACTGGAAACAACTAGGGACATCTTGCACCAGATTTACCTGATGTTGATATTGATGAAACCAATCCAATTCTTGATCAATTAGCCACTCTCACCAATGCAATAACAACTCAAAATATTGATGCAGAGAAGGAAATTGAGGAGAGAGCAGAGTAGAGGTACCAGTAGAAGCTCATTGAAAACATCAGCCAGGAAGTGGCGGTAAATAAGGTAAAGCTATCAAAATTCATTACTGAATTAGATCCAATTATAAATGAAGCTATAACTTTAATTTAACAACTAAGCACAATAGAAAATTTTACTAAAGAGAATAGTGACAGCACATAAAAGTTATATATAGATCTAGCTAACAGTGCTAGTAGCTTAACCACTGATGGAGACAATGTGGTTAAATTGCATTATGAAAATATCATTGAGATTAAACAGTTAAGGCAGGAACTGTGGGAAGCAGAAATACACTTTAGGGAAGAAGTCATCGAGATCCAAGCTCAACTTCTACCAAACCTTACACTGCTCCAACATCACATCATTTCAACACGACAACTGATAGCAACTCCTAAGATGTGTGTGTCAGACAACATCTATGACACACACTCCAAGATAACAATCGAGCACATGGATCTGGCGAAACTAAAAGAACAATGGGAGGAAATGATGGAAGATATGAATTCTTCACACTCCCACATTTTTTATAAGCTCTAAATTTTTGACCTTTTCCATTAATATAAAAAAAGGGGGAAAATGATATGTATTCATTCATTCATTCATATGGGAAAATGGAAAACAAATGGAAATTATGTATATATATATTCATAGAGAAAATGATATATATATATATATATATATATATATATATATATATATATATATATATATATATATATAAANATATATATATATATATATATATATGGAAAATGATATGCAGAAGGAAAGATATCATATGTATAGATATACTAGCATATACATAGGGGGAGTCATTAAATGACTAAGGATTATATATGTTGTATATACTTAACATTTTGTTAGTATTTTGCACATATCTCTTTTTGATACTAATGTCAAAGGGGGAGATTGATGACATTAATTTTCCATTATTATGCAAACAACACTTTTGGAAAGCATACATCGAAAGACAGAACAAAGAGCAAACCAAAAATCATATATAAAGAAGATCACCAAAATGACTAAGTACAAAGAGAACTGATGACACAACTTTGTGTGTATACCAAAATTGCAAAGTAGAAAGATAAAGAGGAACCCAATAGAGGAACCCAACGTGCAAGATATAGTACAAACCGATGAGACAGTTAAAGTGAAACTGATAGAACAAAACTGAAAGACAATCAAGCATAACCGACCTCCAGGAACCGAGAATTAGTTGCAGCCCGCAAAAAGTGGATCTGACTTTCACGTCAGATAAAGCAAGCTTCTTCTATTTATAGGATTTTTATTTTTTTTAATTCCATTTCTTTAGGGACAATAAACATAAATGTAAGTTCTTTAATCAGTCTAACTTATTTAAAACACATAAACTAGGAGATCTAGGGACAAGTTGTAAACTTGATCTTAGAGTTAACATTGTTTTTCTTGAAACTTGATGATGTTAATCCATCTTATAAATAGATGATGCAATCATTCATTATTAAGGATGTGAATATAGCGGAGAAGATGAATGAATCCAACGAGAACATCTATGGATCAGATTGAAGTTTTCAAGAACCAGAACAACAAAAGGTGAATTTGGTTAGCAAGAACCAAGAACAAAGGCTACTGAGAATCAAAGGTATTACTCAATCACATTAGGTGATAATCATATTCATGTAAACTTAAATGGATCTATATCAGAAATAGGAGATTTCATTTACTAGGTCAATTTGTAATTTTCTATCATTCTAAAAAGTGGAGAAAAGTGTAAAAATCCTTTCAAGGAAGGTGGATTTAATAGTCCAACGATAAATCTCTTAACCTAGTGCACACTCAATAGTGTTGCTAAAGCTCATAACAGAGTAGACTTTAAAAAGTCTCCACAGATATGCTTAACCGGTTAGATCATCAGAAGTAATCAAATTGTAAGCCTTAACCGACACCTTCCAATCTGTAGATAGTGAAGATTTTGTGGGTGCCATCCCCACTGCAATTTTTACTTCCTAACAGGAGTTTTCTACGATATCATATTTTGTTTTATGTGTCAATTACTTTCATGAATGTTTCTATGAATGTTCACATGTATATTAATGTTATGAATTGATATAACTCACATCAAGATAGTATATATCAGATTGAATGGATATACAATTGATTACAAAGGTTAATTGATTAAAGGATACAAAAGTTTTAGAGGTACTGATTCACCCCTCCCCTCTCAGTACACACTTCCCATTAATTCCAACAAAAACATCTTAGAAATGTTTTTTGAAACTATTGAATGTAAGCATTAGATTTTTTTTGGAAAGAATCAATTGAATAAGGAGGCAAAGAATGTTAGAGTAATTATCTATTTACACTTATTAATTAGATCACTTTGATTTAATTAATTAAGTTGTTTATTATTCTAGTTTACTTAAGCTATCTCTTAGGTGCATTATAATTAATATTTATATTAATTATTAATGTGCAACCTAGCTTTTCTTGTTTTAGGGTTTTGTTCACCTTTATAGGTTGAAATTTGTAGCTTCTTTCTAATTAATTCAAATTACAATTTCGCTCTCACTTTCTAAGCAACTTCTGAGTTCTTCTCTTTCTCTCTTCCTGCTTCTCTTTTGTAAAAGGTTGTTGCATGCAGGTTTCTTGGCAACTGTGGATTTATCCATCAAATCCTATATCGTATCAGAGCTTCCCTACTGTTGCCTAGTCTAAAGGTTTTGAAGCCATCATTCGAAGAAGAAACCCACAACTTCTCTAGGGTTTTTTCTTCAATCTATAGGAGCACTTTTGTCTAGAGAATTTTGAGAAAAAATGGATGCTTTCATTGCACTCAGAGGGCCTTGGAGATCAAATTTTCATATAAAGTTGGCCATATTTGGCCACCATAGCTTCTGGGAAATTTTTTTTGCCCCTCAGGCTGTATGACAAGCTTCCCGAGATTTTTTTTTTCAAAAAACACATTTTTATTAAGTTTTGGGGCATAGCTGGTTGCACCACTAGCACGCTGCCGCCGCGCCACCCCGGTGCCACCCGC
>MU226255.1:1897336-1913205 GCA_018584345.1 Thuja plicata
CAGTGTGGGGGGTGCATTTTCTTTCTGTAATTTAATTCAAAAACTACCCTTCTACTTCTGTCTACTTCTTCTCTCAATGTCAGACCCCTCTGTGGCCCGGCTGACACCACGCAATTATCACACCTAGAAAAGACACATGACCAGGATACTCATGTCACGTGGCTTATGGTCATGTCTGGATGAGAACCAACCTGCTTTGCAGCATCTTTTTGAGGTCCTTCAGCACAGGAAAAAAATGGATGAAGCCATGGGTTTGATTGCACTTCACATTTCAGATAGCTTCCTGTTTCATCTGGATGGTTTGACCACTCCTGGTGCCTATTGGGGAAAGTTTACAGATCTTTTTGGCATAGTGAATGCATTTAGGGCACTTCAGCTTGATTCAGAGTTGACATCCTTGTCTCCTAATAGTTTTTCCACCATTGAGAACTTCTTGATGAAGTTCAATGCTCTCCGATCACTTTTACAGGGATGTGGGAAGACCAAATCAGATGATGAGTGTATCTTTCTGATACTCTCAAAGCTTCATGGAGAGTTCCATATTTTCTCCTCCACTTTCTATTCCACTATGGATGCCTTGGGTCCTAGGCACAATATGCCTTCCTTCATCGCCTTTTGTGATCGGTTGACTCGAGAGCAGTCAAAGATTCAACAGTTGAATGATGCTTCAAGTTCTATGATCCATGCCTTGGTTGCTCACCCATATCCATAGAAACCAGAGCAGAAACATGTATCATCATCCACAAAATCTTGGAAGGATTCTCCTTCCCAGCATTGCTCTGGCCCACCTCCTTCACCTAAGGGGAAATCAAAGATAGACAAACCCAAGTGTACTTATTGTAATAAGTTCAATCATGATGAGTCTCAATGCTTTCAGAAGAAGGTCGATGGATATGCCCAATAGATTGCTGATTTGACAGCTCTTCTTCATAAGAGCAACATTGATATTCCTTCTTCCTCTTCTTGCTGGTCTTCTTCATCATCATCTTAGGTAGATGGGTCAAACAACAGAAAGGGTCATGCCTTATGTGCATCTGCTATAGCTCCCTCTTCTAGGTGGTTATTGGATTATGGTGCTTCACATCATATGGCATCTTCTCGAAGTTCCTTCTCATCTTTTGCGGCCTCTACTACCCCACACATCTTGATGGGGAATGACACTATTATGCCTATGTGTGGTCAGGGTTCTATTGACATTGATGGTGGTGCATTCCATGATGTACTATGTGTTCCATCCTTGTCATCGAACCTTCTCTCCATTTATCAGATTACTCATAGTGGGACAGAGAAGATAGTTGAGTTCACTGCAGATTCTGTACACAACCGAGATAGTGTGACTGGCCACATTGTTGCTACAGGGATAGTTGATCATGCCCACCACCTGTACTCCTTCTCCCATTTTGGTCCACCTTCTCCTGTGTCAGAGAATATCTCTCCTACTTCACGAGTGCCTAGTGAGAAGGAGTCGGGTCACCAGAACTTCTCTGTTAGATTAGTGTTGTGGCTTCTCCACATCCTCATCCTGTTGCGTCTGCCTTTGTTCAGCATGATTCTTCTTCAGTAGTCCCTGTTATGGTTACTCCCTGCATCGAGCCTTCCCCTCTAGTTGTTGAGGGCATATCTGAGGACATTCATCTCCTCCTAGCTGACAGATTCAACTCATCTATTGGCCCACCTTCATTAGGGATTCCATTCTAGGAGTCTCATTCATTCTCCTTTGAGCACCAGCTCGGCCTTCTGGTTTCACCTCTCATTCAGGGGTTTCCTTGTTACTCTGTACCTATGTTTCTTTCACATTGTAGTTCCATTGGTTTGATCATTCATATAGGGGTTCCATCATTCTGGGGGGCTTTGGTGTCTCATCCCTCTCTCATGGGGGGTTTGATTGTACTTATGGTTTTGAGAGAGTCTCTTGAGCCATTCTCTTTCTGCTTTTTCTTCTATCTCTTCTTGGAGTAGGGTTTTTCCCATGTGGTTTTATCTATTTATCCACTTTACAGAGATTTGGTTGTGCTTGGGTACCTGATCAGGCCTTGTTTTCGGGACCCTCTTTTCTTGCTTTCATAGCTATGCTAGGTTAGCTTACCTCCTGAGCTTCACTTAAGGGGGGTGTTAGAGTAATTATTTATTTAAACTTATTAATTAGATCACTTTGATTTAATTAATTAAGTTTTTTATTACTCTAGTTTACTTAAGCTATCTCTTAGGTGCATTATAATTAATATTTATATTAATTATTAATGTGCAACCTAGCTTTTCCTATTTTAGGGTTCCATTCACCTTTATAGGTTGAACTTTGTAGTTTCTTTCTATAAAGTGGTGGGAAGGGGTAAGGAGATTATTTGTTAATTTTTGTTTGATTTTCTTAGAGTGTGTTGAGTTCCTTAACCCTACTTTACATTTAATTTAATTTGATTGATTGTATATTGTAATTTTGATTAGGGAGAAGATAAGATGCTCCCCTTCTATTCCCAAATGCACAAATGGAAGATCTAAGTTGATCAACCCAAAAGAAGGGCTAATGCACAAATGAATCAACTATTCGGAAAAGAGAATAACAAGAAGGATATCTTAAATTCTATTAATTATATGTATAGATATGATATATGATAGTAATTAAAGAAATAAGAAAAATGTACTAACCTTAAAGAATTGCAGATCAAAGAATGTTGTTTTTTGAGGTTTGTAGACTATTTCTAGAAAAAATAAAGTATGATCCAGAACTGGAATGCAGAGACGAACAAAAACCAGAAATCATTTTCTATTCTGATGTCATCTTATGAAAAAGGTCGACCTTGACCCACAAATATCAACCCTGACCCAATAATGTTGACCTTAACCTACACAGGTCTGACAGAGAATCTGCTTGCGGAGCCTGATAGAAAGTCAAAAAGGGTATCCATATCTGTGTCCAAATCTATAGTTCTGAACCTATACCTGCAAGAAAAAGAGGATTTTTTGTTGGGGGGGAGGGGTTTGCCTTAGTCAAACACCAGTTTTGGAATCAACCTCAAATATATGTAATTGAAATTGCATAAAGATAAACAAAGTAAATGCACGAATTCACCTTGCTTGAAAAAGTACTTATGGAGGATTCGAATCTTTGATTCCACAAGTATGTATGCACCAAATAAGTAAAATGTAGAATGGTAGGATGTCTTCAATCTCTTGCTTGTAGATCTCCAACACCAAGTCTTGAATGGGTTCTTGAATTTGGAATAGGCTTGGAAGAAGGTGGATGGAGAGATCACCAAAAGGGCACTATGTAGCTTGAATTCTTCAATGGCATCCAATGGATCTCCTTCATGAAAATGGATGCTTGAATAGATGAATGCTTTCTTGAAATCTTTATCCTTAGCTTGCTTGAATCACACTTGAAGATAGTTTTAGAATGCTTGATCACGATTAGAAGACTTTTTGCCCTTTGAAGACTTAGAGAAAATGAGAGGAGAAAGCTCCCTTTTATATGAAACTAGGGCACAATCTTCTAAGGAAGCTGACATAGGATAATTAAATTCCCATTAAAGCCTTTACTCTTAGGAGAGGACCTATATTAAATATAATTTAGGAATTGTCACTTCAGAACCCAAAACAGCCAACCCGAAAGTGAGAAATAACTTTTGCAAAGACCGACATCCAGAAATTGCAAGACCCTAAAGTTTGAACCCTGGGTCAAGGTCGAGGTCGACCTTGACCTAGGTCAAGGTCAACCTTGACCTAGGTCAGGGTTGAGGTTGACATAGACCTAAAAGGTTGAACCTGACCTTGAAGTCCAGAATCTCAGGTCTGCACTCCAGAATGCAGAAATCAGGCTGAAAAGAAGTGGAAAGAGGGGCAAAATAGGGGGAAGCTAGGTCTAACTCAGGAACCCATTCTAGGTGCTTGATATGACCCCAAACCACTTACTCAAAACATTAAACAAGTCTACAATGGAAGTGCTTCTATTTTCTGACTATACATTTAGCCCCCACTTTAGCAAGAGTATGAGCTCAACACAAACTCTTGGTAAAGGAGAACATACAGAAGAGACAATCTTATTGGAATCAGAAGGGACAAAGAAATCCTCAAGCCCCCAAGAGACTTAAGTCTTTATCAACCCTAAGATCACCATAAGAGAGACATCACCTAGTTAAGAAAATAGAGAAAGAGTGTGATTATCTTTCCCAATGAGAACTTATGTCCCATTGTGAACCACACAAAAAGCATAACTAGAAAGATGGAGTTGAACCACCTAGTGAATGTGGCTGCTCACTAGTCAAACCATCAAGGAGATCCATTCTTAAAGGGATCAAAACATTGTAAATTGAAAACTAGCAAGATCAAGAGATCCGTGTAAATTTAAATTAGAGGGATCAAGAGGTCCTAAAAAGTAAAAATGACCATGCTTTAAGGATTAGTTTTTAATCCATAAAGGGAAAAGTTTTAAATCTTGAAAAATATTTTGAATGTGTGTGTGTGAAAAAAGTGAGTAGAGTGTATTCCCCCATGTTAAAGTCATTGTTAACACTTTAACAGGAGCAATGGTTTTAACAGAAACATAAACAACTCTACGGATTATGTTTCCACTGCAAGATGCCCCCAAAGGAAGACAAATTAAGGGAAATAAAACATAAACATACATAAGGACACAAGAGGGATCTACCTAATGTGGGGTTAGTATGAGCATAATATAACATGTACATAGAAATATAATATTATTGCAAATGAATTGACATCATTCCCCAGAGAAAGTAGAACTACAATCACAAAGGAGGAAAGAAACTTAAGAGTTACGAAGAAGAATCTTTTTGGACCACAACCTGGAGACCAAAAAGAATTAGTGCTACCATGTCGCAGATCCAAGAAGATTATACAAGGAAAATAGTTACAAATAATAGCACAAGTACAACATAACATGAAACAACATATAGAATAATATAGATACATATAGAAGAATTGTACGACAGGTTTGATTCCTTTATCACCTTGCACCAACAAAGTAACAAGGGTCGTATAAAAGAGTCTAACAAACATTTAAAAACACATTACAGGAGAAGCACATTACAACATACAAACACAAAAGGGCTACCATAAAGGATGAGCCAATCAAGCATGTTTTCAACCCTCCCCATCTTGGTTGATGTTATTGATGGAAGGTACGCAATTCACAAGAGGGACTATATCCAATACAGTAGGGATGATAGCCAGTTCCAAACAAGGATCCTCTTGAGAATCATAATGCTCGATACTAGGTGTAATTGTTAATTGAGTTGAAAGAATATGAGGTAAATCATTATCAAGGTTAATGGTCTCATATTCATCAGTAAGATCAATAGGATCATCGAGAGTGTCCTCCTCATCAAGGTTGATTGAAATAGGATCCAAAATGTGAATAGGATCATCATACTCATTCATCTTAACATCATTATGAATATTAACATCTAACACATCAGGCATGGGTTGGTCTAAAGTAGGTAATGAGTTTTGAATAACAGAAGCACAGGCTCTAGCATTAGCTCTATGCTTCTTACAGCGTTCATTAGTAGATTCGTTACGTTTAACTTTGGTTGACATATTTTGAGAACTAGGAGGAATGACAACAGGTTCCTTCACAGGTTCTATAGGAGGATTCTCAATAGGTGGCAATGAAATAGTAGAATTTTGAGTAGTAGAATTAGGAGTAATTGATAAAGGAGGTATGGAAGGTGTGGGCAAAAGACCACGATGGGAATCAATCTGAGGCATACTTAACTCAACAATTTTGCGATGTTTGTAAGCTTGATATGAGAAAAAGAGATGATCAGGATGAGGAAGACATGAGTTAGGTAATGAAGGCCAAAGGAAATTGAGAGTAGCACAATCTCTAGGCCTAGAAGGTTGATACAAACTATGATTAATTGTTTTGACTTCTCTATTATAAGTGAACTTAAGACATTTATGAATGGGAGAAGCAATAGCATGCATAGAATTTATTCAAGGTAAACCAAATTTGATTTGAAATTGATCAAAAGTAGGAATAATGATGAAGGTAGTATCTACAATCTTACCACAAAGTTCAACAGGTAAGTTAATAGAACCAAGTGCAGGATAAAGAAAGCCATTACAAGTTTGGACCCATGCATCAGATGAATCATAAAAATCACATCGTAAGCCTTTCATAAAAGGATTTTCTTCAGTAATGACATTTATTAAAGATATGGGATCAACTAGACAACCACGATTAGGTATTTTAGCAATCCTAGCATAGATATAAAGGGGACCATCAGGAGCTTTAATTGTATCAAAATCATAAAAGGTAATTAAAAGTTTGCTAGGTCGCTTATCCTTAGGTTGTTTTTGAATTTTAGGTGGAATTGGAAGTTGAAGTGGAGGTGAAGTATCTTGAACCATAAGTTGAGGTGGCACAACACTCTCCACATGATTAACAATGTGATTAAGATCATCCATCTTTGAATCATAAACAATGTCTACAGAAGATGGTTGAGCTATAGTATTAGTATCATGTGTAGGTAAAGGATTCATATAGATTTGAAGGTTTTGATTAGGAGGAGAAACAAATTTATCCCCATTACCATCAAAATTATCAATAGACAAAGCTTTAGAATCAATCAAGTCTTGAATCTTATGCTTTAGAGAGTAACATTTTTCAGTATCATGGCCATTTTGGTGATGGTATTGGCAGAAAGCTTTAGAATAAAAGGATTTTGAAGCTATCATGGTGGGAAGAAGAGGTTGAATAGGAGGAAAGGTAATCATACTAGAACTTAACAACCTACTCATTATAGAATGCAAAGTTTTGGATAGAGGAGTAAACGTATGATTCATACGAAAAGCAGTGGATGCAGAAGTACTATTGGATGTAGCCCCAACTTGATCAACAACCGCATTTGTTTGTTTATTAATCTTGACATAGTTGTTAGGTTTCTGAAACTTATTAGAATTAGAAGCATTGTCACTATTATCAACTGGAACAAGAGCCATTGGAGTGTTTCTCTCAAACTGACTCACTTGTAATTGATAATGGTAAAGTGCTGCACACAATTGTTGAAAGGAGATAAATTTAGTAAACAGAATCTTATCTCTAATATCCTTTTGTAAATTTGAAATAAACATATGTTGAATATCAATATCAGAAACATGATAAGAAATCTGAGCATGCAAATGCTTAAATCTACCAATAAAATCAGTTAATTTTTCCTGAGTTTTTTTTTTATAATGCATTCAATTAGATAAGGACACTTGTGGTTTGAAGTTATTTTGAAATTGTTGGATGAAGGAATTAGCTAGTTTGGGAAAAGAATCAATGGAATAAGGAGGTAAGGAACAATACCATTGTAAAGCCTTATCTTGAAAGGTTCTAGCAAACAATTTAGCTAAAATCCTATGATCATGAGCATAATCACTACAAAGGATTTGAAATGTTTTAACATGAGTAACAAGATCACCTTTACCATTATAATTCTCAAGACAAGGCATATCGGCTTGCTGAGGGACAGTAGCATGAATGATGTCTAGGGATAAAGAACTACCCATGTCACATGTAGGAATGCTAAATTTGGATTGAGTTAAAGATGAAATTTGTTGTTGTAAATATGACACAATTTGAGCCAAACTAATAATTGTAGAATCATTAGAGGAAACAGGTGGCATAGCTATATTAGGAACTCTAGGAAAAGTGTAAGAAGTAGTAGGAATAAAAGACACAACTAGTGGAACATTAGGAACCACAGTTGGAAGAGGATTAGTATAAGTAAAAGACACACTATGATATGAAGGTTGTGAGGTAGATAAAGATACCGATGGAACACTCACAGGGATAGGTGCGCTTGGGAGAGAAGTTTTTATCAAAGGAGGAGTGTAAGTAGGAATACTAGGTAGACGAACAAAAGAAGGTCCTACACTAGTGACAATAGGTGTGAATCCTAACTATTGAGCCTCTTGAGCTAAAGGTTTAACATTCAAATTCACAAAATGAGTAATACTACACAAGAAATTAATACCTTGATCATTGTCACGGAGGACTTTCTTAAGAGCCTCTATAGCTTGGATAGAATCTTGATTATGGTTTTCTTGGATAAGCCAATTTCCCATTTTATCAAGTTTGATTGAGAGGTTTTGCACTTGTTCAGGAGGAACTCTTAAAGCTTCATCTTCATCATGAGATGAGTGAGAAGAGTTATGCTCCATAGAAGGATTGGAATCATGAGTTATCAAATTATAATTTGGGATCCTAAGGAAAGGAGAGGAAGACTTGGGATCAAAGGAACCCATAAGTCTACGGCTTCTTCTAACTGGGATACTATAAGTAGGACTAGAGGTAGTAAAGCTCATACACCAATATAATGCAAATGAACTTAACACCAGATTTTAATTTATTAATTTTGAATGTAATTGAAAGAACATGCAAGATCTAACATAACAATGTAAATCTAACACCAAAAAAGAAAGAGTTGTCTATCGCTGGTTCACCAAAATGTAAAGTGGTGGAAAGGGGTAAGGAGATTATTTGTTAATTGTTGTTTGATTTTCTTAGAGTGTGTTGAGTTCCTTAACCATACTTTACATTTAATTGAATTTGATTGATTGTATATTGTAATAGTTATTAGGGAGAAGATAAGATGCTCCCCTTCTATTCCCAAATGCACAAATGGAAGATCCAAGTTGATCAACCCAAAAGAAGGGCTAATGCACAAATGAATCAACTATTTAGAAAAGAGAATAACAAGAAGGATATCTTAAATTCTGTTAATTATATGTATAGATATGATATATGACATTAATTGAAGAAATAGAAGAAATGTACTAACCTTAAAGAATTGCAGATCAAAGAATGCTATTTTCTGAGGTCTGTAGACTGTTTCTGGAAAAACTGAAGTATGATCCAGAACTGGAATGCAGAGACAAACAAAACCCAGAAATATTTTTCCATTTCAATGTTGTCTTATGAAAAAGGTCGACCTTGACCCACAAATGTCAACCCTAACCCAATAATGTCAACCTTGACCTACACAGGTCCGACAGAGAATCTATTCGCGGAGCCCGACAGAAATCCGAAAAGGGTATCTAGATCTATGTCCAAATCTACAGTCCTGAACCTATACCTGCAAGAAAAAGAGGATTGTTTGTTGGGGTGGGAGGAGTTTTCCTTGGTCAAACCCTAATTTTGGAATTAACCTCAAATATATATAATTGAAATTGCATAAAGATAAACAAAGTAAATGCATGAATTCACCTTGCTTGAAAAAGTCCTTGTGGAGGATTCAAATCCTTGATTCCACAAGTATGTACATGCACCAAATATGTAGAATTGTAGGATGTCTTTAATATCTTGCTTGTAGATCTCCAACACCAAGTCTTGAATGGGTTCTTGAATTTGGAATAGGCTTGGAAGAAGGTGGATGGAGAGATCACCAAAAGGGCACTATGTAGCTTGAATCCTTCAATGGCCTCCAATGGATCTCCTTCATGAAAATGGATTCTTGAATGGATGAATTATTGCTTGAAATCTTTCTCCTTAGCTTGCTTGAATCACACTTGAAGATAGTTTTAGAATTCTTGATCACGATTAGAAGACTTTTCGCGCTTTGAAGACTTAGAGAAAATGAGAGGAGAAAGCTCCCTTTTATATGAAACTAGGGCACAATCTTCTAAGGAGGCCGACATAGGATAATTAAATTCACATTAAATCCTTTACTCCTAGGAGAGGACCTATATTAAATATAATTTAGGAATCGTCACTTCGGAACCCGAAACAGTCAACCCGAAAGCAGGAAATAACTTTTACAAAGACTGACATCCGAAAACTGCAAGACCCTAAAGTTTGAACCTTGGGTTGAGGTTGAGGTTGACCTTGACCTAGGTCAGGGTTGAGGTCAACCTTGACCTAGGTTAGGGACGAGGTTGACATAGACCTAAAAGGTTGACCCTGACCTTGAAGTCCAGAATCTTAGGTCTGCACTCTAGAATGCATAAATTAGGCTGGAAAGAAGTGGAAAGAGGGGCAGAACAGGGGGAAAGCCAGGTCTAACTCAGGAACCCATTCTAGGTGCTTGATATGACTTGTTTTAGTAATGTGTAAAGCAAAAAATCAAAGCAATGAACCATATACACATTTGACACATGGATTTTTAATGTGGAAACCTTGTTAAGGGAAAAACCACTTGGGACCGGTAACCCAAAAATTTTACTCTTCTGAAGTGAGATTGGTGAAGAGCCAACCCTGTTAAAGGTTACAAACACACTGTTAAGTGAGACCTTGTTAGAGGTTTCAAAACTAACAGTTTATCATTTGACCTAGCATTCACTATGCTGTCAACATGAAAACCTTTTGATACTCTTGAGTATCTCAATACAATAAGGATGGTTAAATCCCACTCGGTTAAGAGATTTTTTTGAATCAATGGTTGAACTGAAACAGTAAATGATCTGTTCACTAATACAACTTTAACTTGCAGATTTTTAGATTTTTTGCTAGTTCATATAACCTCTCTAATCAATATTCACTTCAATTCCTTTTCTCCCCTTTTTTCTTCTTTCTTCTTGGTGAATGCTCTTTCTTCTCTGTTTCTTGGTGTCAGTAGAATTCCTTGGCTCTGTTACTCAACCTATATGATCATATCTGCATGAAGACTTCTATCTTCACCAGAATCATATTCAACATTCCTCTCTTACATAATGAATTACTCATGTCTTTATGTAGACATGATTTCATCATTCAGTCTCCTTGTCTTTCTTGTTCTTGACGTAGATTGCTTCTTGATCTACAAATCTCGTCATGCATTGCTTTGATATTTAAAGCTTTTCTTTTGTTTTATTTCGTACATTTCTCCTTGACAATTATGAATAAAACTAGCTTTAAAGCTTCTTCTTATCCTTAGTTCAACTGGTCGATAAGAATAAAGAAATCAATTAGTTAACTCTAAATTTATCTCATGCCAGCTAAGTGTTTTGTCATTTTCTAACTCCTGTTGATTTTGGTCATCAACTCTTAGTTTTCTCAATAATACTTGATCGGCCACAACTGATCTCGGGTACCACTATGCTTGGGTACTACTGATCTTGTGTAGCACTATGCTCAGATACCACTGTGATCGGGTACCACTATGTCTCTCAGGTAACACTAACCATCGGTTTTGTCTGGCCATCGGGAAACACTGTGAACTTCTCAGTGTTCATTGTTCTCGGGTAACCCTATCACTCAGTATATACCTTTACCAAAAACAAAAACTTTGTCTCTTTAGATCTTCAAGTGTTGTGACAAGATGTGTATGAGAAATCATTACATATTAGGTTGACATCAATGATAATACAATACATTAACTGATTTAATGTCTTGCATTTACTTTTTGCAGCTCGATGATCATCAACTTTATCATCTTCAAGCATTCAATTAGTTATAGTTCATCAATTCTCCCTTTGACATTGATGGCAAGATACTATCAACACAATATAAAATATGTAATGTAGAATCATTCCATAACATATGAAAATTATTGCTCTATAACCAATACAAATATCTGACTCTTGGTAAGCTCTTCTAGCTTAGATTTGATTCTTGCAGAGTTCTTTCTTCATTCCCTTTAGTTGATATGTGTAGCAATTCTGTCTTCTTCTTCTGCCTCTCCCTTTGTTGTAGAATCTCTTCTCCTTTTTTTGGATAGATATGCAGTGTTAAATTTTATCTAATTCTCTCCTTTGGATGGATGGTTGTTTCTTTGAAGCTTTCTTTAGATCTTTCTCTCCCTTTGTAGAAACTTCTTTCTCTGATCTTTTATCTCTCTTTGACTGATGTTCTTTTCCCTGATAGATATTTCAGTTTTATTTTTGATGGATATTTCATCTTTTCCCTGATAGATATTTCATTATTGGATATCTCTCTCCCTTTGACAGCAATGCCAAACAAAAAATATATCATTGAATCTTCTTTTCATCAGCAATACAAATCTATAGTAGCCAACAATATTTGTGGTGTGTGGTCTAGATAAGTACCTTCTTGTACTGATATGTCATTTGCAGCCCATATCTCAGCTTGCATCAACATGATTTATCTTCTGATAATGTGTAGGCTGATACAACCTTCTAGTCAGCTTAGTGACCAATAGACAAGGGTCGAACCCCTAGTCTCTTCCTCAAGTACTCAAATGTATCTTTTGGAAATGGCTTTATGAATATGTCTACTAATTGTTCTTTGGATTGTACATATTCTAGTATCACTTATTTCTCTTGTACTTGTTCCCTCGAGTAATGATACTTAATAGCTATGTGCTTTGTCTTAGCATGCATCACAGGGTTCTTTGAAATGTTGATAGCACTTGTATTATCACAATAGATAATTACTGGTTCAATAATTTCTATATTTATACCTTTCAGAAATTTCTTGATCCCTGCAATGTTAGAGCAATTTGCAGCAACATCCACATATTCTACTTCTATAGTTGATTGAGATATGCATCCTTTCTTTTTACTTACCCATGTGACAAGTTTGTCACCCATAAAGAATGCTCCTCCTGTTGTGCTCTTTCTATCATCTATGTTTCCAGCCCAATCAACATCAATATAAACTTGAAGCTCAAATTTTCCTTCTTTATTATACCACAAACAATAGTCTTTGACATTCTTTAGATATCTCATAATTCTTTTAACAACAGTCATGTGTGATTCCTTGGGATTAGTAGAGAATCTTGCAACTATACCAACTACATGTTCTATATCTGGTCTAGTATGTACAACATACATTATTTTTCCAATCATAGATCTGTATAAGGTATGATTTACCTCAGTTTTCTTGTCTTCCTTTTTCAATTTGCATGTGGTTTCCATAGGTGTTCCAACTTTTTTGGAGTCCTCCATTTTGAATATCTTCAGAACTTCTTTGATGTATTTAGATTGTGTGATGTAGATGCCTATATCCTATTGTAGAATCCATAGACCAAGAAAAATTTTGATCTCTCCAAACATTGACATCTCAAATTATTTTCTCATTTCATTAGCAAATGATTTTCATAATATATCATTACCTCCAAATATGATATCATCAACAAATATCTCAGCAATCATAATCTTATCATCAGTATCTCCTTTTAAATACAAATTACTGTTATCACTTGTTCTTACAAATCCAATACTAATGAGATAAGAGTGAATTCTTTCATACCATGCTCTCGGTTCTTGTTTCAATCCATACAAGGCTTTATGTAGTCTACAAACCATGTTCCTCTTGTTAGGATCAACAAACCATTTAAGTTGTTCAATGTATACCTCCTCTTCTAGTATGCCATTCAGAAATGCAGATTTAACATCCATTTGATATACTTTGAATCCTTTGAAAGTAGCATAAGAAAGTAAAATTATTACTCCTAGTCTAGCAACGGGTGCAAAGGTTTCTCCATAGACAATACCTTCTTCTTGTGCATACCCTTTCCATACCATTCTTTCTTTGTTCCTTGTGACTTCTCCATTCTCATTCAGTTTGTTTCTAAATATCTATTTGGTACCAATGACATTTTTTTCACTTGGTCTAGGTACTAATGTCCATTTTTCATTCTTCTCAGTCTGTTCAATCTCTTCATTCATTGCACCAACCCATTCTTGATTATCAAGTGTAGTGTTGACAGATTTAGGCTCAAAATCACAATTCAAACATCTAGTGTTAAGTGACTTACTTCTTGTTCTCATTCTAGCTCTTTTGTCTCCAATGATCTGGTCCTATGGATGGTGTCTTCTGACATACTTAGAAAGTACAGGTTTATATATCTATTCATCATTTTGAACATCATCTTGACCTTCATTTTGATCTTCATCACTTGGTTCATTAGTGTGAGCATTTTCCTGATTCTCAGTGTGTGCAACCTATTGCTCAGTTGCATTGTTCTGTCACTCGATAGCGATACACTATTTCTTAGACAAAGTGTCAGGTTCTTCACTGTAGACAAATATATTGTAATCTTCCAGTTTGTTTTTGCTTTCCTCATCATTTGTCTCAGAAAATTCATCCACTTTAACATTTGCACTTTCAATGATTTTGTTATAAGATTTGTTAAGACATTTATAAGCTTTTCTTTTGGTAGAATATCCTAAAAAATATTTCTTCATCACTTTTAGAGTCAAGTTTCCCATTTATATCATCTTTCAATATATAACATTGACTTCCAAAAATTCTAAAGTAACTCACATTTGGTGTGTATCCATACCATAGCTCATAAGGTGTCTTATTGGGGTCTTGCTTCAATTAAACTCAGTTCAGTGTATAGACAGCAGTACTTACATCTTCTCTCCACAATGTTTGTGTGATGCCTTTTTCAATCATCAGTGTTTTGGCACATTCAAAAATTGATCTATTTCTCCTTTCAGTAATCCCATTTTTTTGTGGTGTTCTCAGTGTAGAAACCTATCTTGTAATTCCATGCTCATTACAAAAGTTAGTGAATTCATTAGAAATAAATTCTCCTCCTCTATCTGATCTTAAACATTTTGATTATTTTCCACTTTTATTTTCAACTATAGCTTTATACCATTTGAACATATTAAATGCTTCAGATTTCTCTTTTAATAACATAACAGTCATCATCCTAGAATAGTCATCAACAAATAGAATGAATTATTTGTCACCATAATATCTCTTTGTTCTCATTGGTCCACATAAGTCAGTATGGACTAACTTCAGAATATCATTACATGTGTAGGTTTTTCTCTTGAAATTAGACTTTATCATTTTTCCTTTTTGACAATTCTTACACATGACATGGTCAAGTTTTGACATACTCGGTAACCCTCTTACTTTTATTTTCTTGCTTATCCTAACCATGTTGTCAAAATTCACATGACATAACCTTTTATGCCATAACCAAATGTCTTAATTTCTAGCCAATAAACAAGTTGTCATGCCCAAAACTAGGGAAAAACACACACAATTTTTTTTTTAAAGGACATAAAACAACATCAACAATGATGACACAATAAAACTAAAGCGCTGAGGGAGGGTGAAAACATGGTGAAGTTTCGTCTCAAGCTGAAAGGTCAAGTCATAGATTGAGTCGGGGTTATCGATAGGTGATTGCAGAGTCGGTAATCCAACTTGAAATATGGTAAGGGAATCTACGACTTAGTACTGTAAGGGCACAGGGGTATACTGACCCCATTAATGGTTGACTTAGAAATCAAATTTTATTAATCCTATTCGATGTCATTGCAATCCTTAAACATTCCCGGTTTAATAAGGTTCTCATAATTACTATATTCTTATCCAATTTCGTTGCGAAAGGATGCGTTTAATTTTCTAACCAATTTCATTTGAAAATCATATCAACCTAAAAGGTGTACGTACCTAGGTTAAATCTTTTGAACATGATTTATTTAACATAATCGATAATTTGCCTACATTATTAGTTCATGAGTTAACCGTATTAATAATTGGTTTATATTTGGCAATAAACTTGGTAATGTGAGCTATCATGAAGTGTTATCTAAACATAAAAGTTAGATAAGTTATACTACCATAACAAGATGTACCAAATCCCTCTTATACATTAAATTAATTAAGTTAAGAAAATCAATTCTCTAGGCCAAAACCCTATTAGTTAATTCACAATTTCACAATGTTGGAAATAATCAAGACTAACCAAGTTACTGAGAGGGGAGGGGTGAATCAGTAACTCTGAAACTTTTAAAACATTTCTGCACATGTATATACTTTGACCATTCATTCATCTAATCTACTGCAAGCATGAAAATATAATCATTCATAACACATAACACAAAGATTGGTAACCCAGAAACCTTCCAAATAGAAAGTAACACTGGGGTGGGGATGGTACCCACAAAACTTTGGTACTGCAGTATAAAGTTGGCCGGTTAAGGCTTACAATGATCACTTCTGATGATCTGCCCTGTTA
>MU226255.1:1943768-1971656 GCA_018584345.1 Thuja plicata
TATTCTCTCCTTGAAAGAACCCTAGAAGTATTTCATAATCTGCCTTACAGATATATAAATTGAAAACGCTCCTAGAACATTCAATTTAGACAAAATTTAGAATGCTAAAATGAAGACAGAAAATCCATTAAATGCTTCAGAAACTGTGAACTGGATTTTATTCAAAGGTCATCATCAGTTACTACATTCAACAGAGATTTCTCCAGAAAGACCAGATATATTGGTTCTCAAAACCAAGATTTATAATTGACTTAGTATTATTTTTGGACAGAAAAAATGACCATCCCCTTCCTAGTAGTCTTGGAATCCTTTTATAGCATAAGGATGCAACAAGCTACCGACATACTCGGAAGGATTACACAACCGCTTGCTGAACTTTGCAACAAAATTTTGCAACCGAACATAGGTGGCAGCTAATTTACAAGGTTTTTCTTTTGTGGCTTAACCATATTTATCCTTTAAGCTTCGCCTCCCATCTGTTCACTTCTTTGACAGTGGGCCAATCAAAAGGCAACAACTTCCACTCACCTGGCATCCATGGCAGTTCTGGCCTTAGACACAAATTTTTCCATGTCTCTTTCGACTTTGAAGAATTTTGTGCTCTATTTTTTGTTTCTTCTTTGGTGGCTCTTTAGCTGAAGTAGGGTAATTTGAACAGGAGACCCTTTAGATTGTGCATCGTCAACACTGAAAATAGCCAACACACTGCATTTTATTCATTTTTTGAAAGACCCTCGCGAGTGAGAGACGCACCCCTGTTATTCAAATGGTCGCATACTCGCCATCCATCCTTGCTCCACTTTTCACCTTCGGCGAGTGAGCGATGACCTAAGTTTTGAACCTCACCTTATGTCTATCGCATACTCGCTATCCTTTTATGCTCTACTTTTGGGTTCATACGAGTGAGTGATGCTTTTTTTTTAAACCTGTTGCACACTCATTGGTTAACATTTCATGTCACCTGAGTCTAGGTGACTGAGCGACAATGCCTCTTATCTTTCAGCTATTCCCTAATCGCACACTCGCTGACTGTTCAAACTTAACTTTTAAATCTGAGCGGGTGAGCGACAATTAATTTCTTTACTGCATACTCTGTTTGGTCGCTCACTCGTGCCACTTAATATTCTAGCTTTCACCTTATGCGTGAGTGAGCGATAGCAGCTGTTCTTTGCTCAATCGCAAACTCGCGAGCTTAGAAATTTCACTTCATACCTGACTGCGAGTGCACGACTGTGTATTTTCTTTCATTAGTTGCCTACTCGCGAGCTCTTTTCCTTCCATCTCTGTTGATTTGCGAGTGAGCGATGTATTTCCTCTTTTGGCTTGTCGCACACTCGCAAATTAACATTTCATCACCTCAAAGCATCAGCAAGTGAGTGAGGCGTTGAATGGTTCCTTTTTCGCTCGGTCGCAGACTATTATGAAACTTGAAAAATACTTGTGCGACTGTGCGATGAGATTTCATATCAGTACTTCATGTCTTCACCGCGCACTCGCACTGCAAAATACAATCGAGTTAAAACATAAGCGAGTGGGCGACCTCTATAACATGACCTTGTCACACAGTCACGGGCTTTTATCACTGACATAAAACTTAATGCGGGTGTGCGACTATTTTTTAAACATGACTCGCTTGGTCGCAGAGCACGAGATAAACAACATAACTTTTATAGCGATTGCGCGACAGACATAATTTTAACCCGTCGCCAACTCGCTAACATGTAGCTTGACCTTTATGAGACATCGCAATTGCGCGATTTACCCTTTTAAAACACTGAACCCACTCACTCTCACAACTTAAAAACTTGACATAAACTCATCGTGATTGCGCAATTCTCTTTCAAAATAGCTCGTCGCCCACTCATGTGACTTAAAGACATGTTAAAAAGACCGATGTGACAAAGAGAGCAAACAAAAACATGAACTTCAAAAAGGGTTTTGACCTCTTTTGCGCGGAAAAGCACAGAATTTGAAACCAAGAAAGCCCGGGAAAAGCAAAAGACCAAGAAATTCAAATTTTACAAGGCAGTGCTAACAGGGGGTACTTATTTTTGGGAGCATTTTGGGGCCAAACAGACCTCACCATCATGCTCAGAAGGCCCAAAAACCTATATTTTCATATAAGGTTTGTCATTTTTGGCCCTCGTGACATCTGGAGAAAAAAATTGTCCTTATGGCCGTACAAGTTCGGATGCACATTTTTTAAAGAGAAAAATCATTAAAAAAAATCAGCAAATTTTGTTTTTTTTATAAAGTTTTTTTCAAAGAAAAAAAACCCTTTTTTTTATAAAGTTTCAAAAAAGCTTTTGTAAAGTTTTTTTCAAACTTTGAAAAGGTGTGTACCTTTTTGAAAAGGACACCTGCCTATGCATCAGTGATGTCAGTGACCACAGGTCACAGATGGTGGTTAAAATTGACAGCCATGAAACCGTCACACAGTTTGACAATTCTTCATAAAAAGTAACCTTCATTTTTTTGGCCATATCTTGAGCATACGGTATCAATTTTTTACCTATCATATATTGTCGGAAATTTCTTTCCAAGCTCTATCTAAATATGGAGGTTAGATTTTTTGTTTTTCCATCTTTCAGCCTTTTTAAGTCAAATTCAGCGATCTATTTTGCACTCCGGGAGCCATATCTTGCTCTTCCAGACTCTGTTATTTGACTTTTGCATGGTGTCAAAAAGATGATTCAGTGTTCTATCTTATTTCATGGGTCTTACACCCAAATTATGCTCCAAGTATGTTTTATTCAATTTTTTTTCTTTTTGGCATTTTGGTGGATATCTTGGATGTTTCAGGTCCTGGGATCATTTTCTGTGCATGGGATGACTCCTTGTTAGTTGTTATTCATGTTTCTACAACTTTCTATCATTCCTAGATATTGTATACATATCTTTCTGTCACATTTCTTTTTTTGCAAACACACTAAAATAAACTGTCATCTGATGCATGCTTGGGATCCCACACATTTTGTCCTTGATTGTACTCGCCATATATTATAAAGTTCCATGGGGGGTTTGATTTTTTCCTTGTTTGCCATCTACCTTTTTCAAGTGAGTGTTCCTTCTATGACATTAGTCTCATGATATGTGTCAAGAGAGTGATCCTTTAATGACACCATCATTTATATGTGTTTATACGTTCTTCATCATGCAATGTTTCTTGGCAGTCTGACTTAGTGTACCTCTCATGCCTCTCCCTACTCAGCATTATGGGGGGTATCTCAAGTTGGTTCTAATGCTTCCTTGGCTCGATGGAGTGATCTATGTATTCAATATTTATTTTTATGTACTAGTCGGATGCAGTGGCTAGGTACCTATGCATTTCAGTGAGATAGATCATTTACCATGTGGACACTCTTCTTTCGTTCCTATTTTGGAGGCTTCAAACTTGGTGTTTTTTTTTCATCTGTATCTTCAAGTTTTGATGTTTGACTTGTTTTCCATCCTAATTCAAGTAGTGTCATTTGAGGGAACTCATACATATTACATCAGTTCTTTGACAGTGTTTGTAGCTTCATGCTTCAGTGGTGTTCTACATGTTCTTCTTTTGATCAACTCTTCAGACTTTGGTCTTTTTTCCATCTGTATCTTTGAGTTCTAATGTTTTCCTTGTTTTCCATCCTAATTTGAGCAGTGTCAGTTTAGGGCACTCATGCAAATTAAAATCTTCTCTACCTAATCTTTGTTCCTATTTTCTGGGACTTTCCCTAGTTTGGAGGATTCTTTAGTCCTTCACTAGGCTTTATGTCTTTTTGGAGAGGGGTTTTTCCCACTGGGTTTTCTCTATTTCTCCTCTTTACAGATAATTTTTGTACTTGGGTATCTGATTAGGCCTTCTTTCCTGGACCTATTTCCTTCTTTTAGTATTTGTTTCTAGGTTTTTAGCTTCTCCCTAAATTTATCTTAAGGGGGGTGTTAGAGTAATAAAGTGATTCCACTTATTAATTAAGTCATCTTGATTTAATTGTTAAGACACTTATTATCTCTCTTTTACTTAAGCTAAAATTTAGGCATATAATAATTAATTCTTTTGTTAATTATTATTATGCAACCTAGATATTTCCCCTTTAGGATTTTGGTTTCCTTTTATAAGGATTTCCTCTTTGTAAATTTTTTGATTCCATTATTATTAATTAAATTAAGGATGTTATTGCATTGAGTGTTTTTATCCATTGTTTGCACAAGATATTTCCTCTTCCATCGATATGTTGTTTTTGGCCTCCATAGATTTTTTTCTTCTCTCTTTCTGTGACAGGTTTGCATGTAGGTGATTCTTGGGAGTTGTGGGTTGATAGTTTTCATCAACTCTAATATAGAAAACCAAAAACTGTAAGAACCTGATATCTAAATTCAAGGTTGTTCTGGGTGAAACAAAATGCCTTGGACATTCTGTTCCAGGGAACAAAAAGCTTGAGGCATTTTGTTCACTAGGAATCAACCAAAAAATTTGACTGACAATCTCGCAGGTCCCAATCTTTTCAGATTTGTTTCGATAGTTGCGCTACCTATACCTCCACACAGAAAAAAAAAAAAAAAAGGAAAAGGTTGCAGAAAGGGGTTTGGCTTGGTCAAATCCCTATTTAGGAATACACCTTGAAAATGAAATAATACTATATAAAGGAAAGTAAATTTGAAGTTAAATATTTAGATTTACCTTGCCAATACCTTCATGAAAGATATTGAGGTTGCACATATTCATGAAGATGCTTATGTATCAATTGAATTTTAATATTTTTACCTTAGAATGTATAATGGAATCAATTATGCCTTTACAAATGCATGGATCTATGAATGTTACTCCTAGATATTCAATATTATTATGCTTGATTGAACACTTGCTATGGAGGAAGAATGCTTGAGAATGGATAAATGATCTTCTTGTTTCCTTGAGAAATCATCTACTTGGCTAGCATGGGAGAGTATCTTACTTCAATGGAGAATATTTCCTTATAATTTCCTTTTATTCTTGGAGAGAGACTAGATCTTGGATTCTTTCATTCAAATCTTGAATTCAATTGATTGCTTGAATGCTTCTTGATTGCTTGAAAATAGTAATTGATAGCTTGCAGATGAAAATGAATAATGGATTCCAAAAAGAGGGGAGATAGGGTGTATATATACCTCATCACACATGTTGAGATTCAAAATTAATTAAAGTAATACATGGGATCTAATTTCCCACTGAAGCACTATAATGGGGCTCTGGTTCAAATTTGGGCCCATTCCTCAGGGAACAAAATGCCTTGGGAATTTTGTTCCTAGGAAAAAACACCTCAAATCAAATGGGAAGCTGAGAAGACAGGGAAAATTCTAGATTAGGAAGAAATGAGTAGTATTTGGGGGGATATCTAAAGTCCTTCATTCTTCTTATATCTACTAATTTTTATTTCTTTTTCTCTCTTTTGGAAAGCTCCCACTGGGGTTTTCTCCTTTTCTCTATTTGTTAGAGTTGTATTTGTTTTTACATGGGTAAATAACCATGCCTTGTTTGTACATGGGTAACTAATTGAACCTTATCCATGGGACCCATTTATGCTTTTTTTTGGCTCCTAAAAAGGGTTTACACTAAAAAATAGCAACCAAGTTGATCAACCAATTATCTATGGAGGAACCAACTCCAAATTTTCAATAATCTTCAGGACTTGGACCAACTGACAAGGATCAAACAAACCCTTCTGCACTTTGGGATCTACAAAACCTGGCAGGGTGATTGCTTAGTGTATTTACAAATCCTCCTCCATTTTTGTAAATAACACTAACACAAAGAAGATAATCTCATACACAAGATCAACAAAGAGGGAGAATTTTATGAAATGGCTAACTCCCAGTGATCTCCAACCTATTGGAGCATGAGATAGTAGCAATACATAACAAAAATACATAAAATGTTAAGATTATTCTATGATCCTTTATTTGAATATTCCTTTGGCTATTTATGTGTTCAGCTCCTATATCCCATCCCAATACTCCTCCTGCAAATGTATTGATAAATATTTTGTGTTCTCTACAGTATCCATTTTGCTACATCTGGATAATTAACTTTGGTGAGACATGTTACTTATAATATTTGATATATGCATATATTTCTTGGGATTTCACATGGTAGCATTGATTGAATGCTAGGTAAATTGATGGCATATGGCAGTAACCTTGAAGAATTTCCTTCAGCAATCTGAAAACTTATAATCATTCTTCTATGAGCATAAATATCTTCTAACTTTTTTTGGTTGTGATTGATTTTTAGACTATTTTACATGTCATATCAAATTAATTTTCATGGATGCCCCTTAGCATTTCTATTCACATCCTTTCAAACATGTTTGGTGTTGATATCTAAATCATGTGAATTTTCAAAAGCTTACAGACTTATACCTTTAGTCCTCAGTGGTTATCCCACGACCTCCCATCTTCATTAAGTCTAATTACCTTTTACTATATAAGGTGGGTCAAGTTTGGCACACATTTGAAAACTAGTCATTAATCTTTCCATGTTGGCCCATCAGATGATTCTTATTAGTCAATCTGACATTGACTTTTGCCTTGGAGAATAGGCCCATCAGACAACCAATACAATGCTTCCAAGTCATTTCCCTTTACAATTTATCACCTGGTCCTACCATCCACTAATAATGACTGACCAGGGACACATGACACCATCTCGTGATGCCACGGTCACTAAAAATATTATAACTTTGATTGCAGGATCATGACAATCATCAAATCTACTTGAAACTTACCATGCTACTATGTATGCCATTTAACTCTTGCCATTAACCATCAAGTGCCTTTTCCCGCACTTTAAAATATCTTCATCCATTTTTAGTACATGTAGAAAGATGAGACATTGAGTAGCTTGATATGTAACCCAAAGGTAGTTGAGATAGAAAATAAAAATATTTCCATGGGCTCCTTCGGCCAACAGATACTTGACAAGTAGTAGTAATTTTCTATCCCACCATTAACAAGGTCTACAAGATGACATCATCATGAGATCAGACACCAATAGGAATGTGTCATATAGTTCGCAGCTGAAAAGGATAAAGGGACCCGCCTAGCATGAAAACTATACCCTTAACTTGTTCACTTACAAAATTCAACCAAATGTACATTTATCTCATGGATATAAAACAAAGGAAGGTAAAATAAAAAGGCTAACCTAACACAATAGATAAATAATTAGGATAAAATGACAACCCCTCTTCACAACATAACAACCCTTTTCCTTATGGACCAAAAAGTAATGAAAAATTAGAACAAACCTAGGGTTTAGCTTGAAATAAATTGCAACTAAATAAAACCCTAAACCCTAAACCAAGATAGATATTAAAAATAATGGGATATGAACAAAAATCCAAAAAGGAAATCAAGTTTTTTTCAAGGCATTTTTAGGCACTACCAGTGGCTCCAGTTGGGGACATTCATTTCTCTGGAATGATGTGAAGATAACAAAATCTCAGGTGAAGTAGAACACTTAATAGAGAAGACCAAAAAGAAACTACCCAGACAAAACAACTCAACTGAAAGGAAAATACCCTAACTATGTACAAAACCTATTCTATTATTCATAGAGAAAATACTACTTCAAGAGAACTATGGTTTCAAGAACTGTCTATGAATAGGCAGTTCAATTAATTCACTAGTTATTTCTTCGAGATGTATACCTCTTGCAAGTATAGAAAAATCTCAAATCTATAGGGAGAAGACCACATGCCTCATCCATTGGGCTTTACTTATAGCTAGAAGAGAGTCAAATCATCTATTTAATTAATGGCCCCGAACCACCAAAAATGAAATACCAATATTTACCCTTAACAAAAATATGATTCTAATCTACATATATGATCAATAACCTAAATATATCCCTACAGACATGTTGACCACATACACAAGCATTTTCAAACTATAAGCTAATCATGTGTCTAACACCATACATGTCTCCTTTATCATACCCCTTATCATAATCTGAGTCACCCAACAGATTGGCAACTCTACTGGGGAGTTTTTATAAGAACATTTTCAGAATTTCTAGTAAAGACAAACTCTACTGGGAGAAAGGATGCAGAAGACAATAAGTGTTTTCCTTCTGGCAAGAAGGTGGCAACTCTAAAAACTTGATACAACTATATCTTGGTAAATAATTTTGTTATACTAAGTATTCATGTGGGTTAGAAGATACTTGCATCAATATCAACTTGAATCAGGTTTACACAAAATTTTGAGGAGAGGAAAGAAACAAGCTCTAGATATGTTGTATAATGGACATAAGAAGTTCCCTGACAGGGAAAGGGGATTTTTCATTGAAGATGAAGCCCCTACATCAAGTCATCATATTCATGAGAATAATGATTAAAATTGTAATCTTTTTTCCCAAGTTGATAGGGAAGAACACATGAGACTCAACATGGAATGAATCATGAAGAAGCAGATAGGGAGGAAAAGGATAGAAAATGGGATGTTATTTTTTGTGATATGGTCAGATCTCTTAAGAGGAAACCAGAGGAGATATTAAGAAAAATGAGAATAGAAAGAAGATAAATCAATTCACCAAGAGAAAAAAGATGGAGAGATGAAGGAATAACAAAGGATGATAGAGCTTGTATATACAATCCTCCTCATAGAAAGAATGGGGAGCAGATTTTCAACAATGATCATATTAATCCATTGTTTCAATCAGATAATAGAGGAAGACAAGGAAGAAAAAATAATGGCACTGAATGAGGTGATCCTTGGAGACAACCTAATAATGGAGAAAACTATAACCAAGGTAATCCAAGGCAGAAAATATGGGAAATTATTATAATGATGGTCAAAATCACCGAGGCATGAGTCATCAAGTTCCTAGAGGGCCGAATGGGAATTGCCATAATATGGGCCAAATAATAAGAGCTCCAATTGTGATAGAAAGATTTAGGCAACTATATTTTAGTAGAATAGTTGGATACCCAAACCCTATATCAAATGAATTAAGAAATTTCATTCCAAAATTTTCAAGGAATGGAGTGGAATCTGTTGGGCAACATACCATAAATTTAAAAGGCATCGTTGAGGAATTAGAGAAAAACAACGAGGATGGTAATTAACTAAAGATGTTTCTAAATGGTATAGGGGGTTTCCTGATGGATCCATATTAAGTTGGTGTGACTTTGTGAATCAATTTTTTGAGCAGTTTGGTGATCATAATGATACATCTTTTTCATCTCATGAATTGACTAGCATTAAAAATAACTTTAATGAATCAGTTGCAAAATTAAATAAAAGGTTTAATAAAGTCCTAAATATAATACCAAGAGATATAAGACCTATTGACTCTTTCTTGATTGATTTCTATCTGAGTGCATTTGATAGAAAAACACATTACAAGATTAGATCACAAAGATCCGCAACATTGTAGCAAGCTTTCAAAGTTGCCACTGCTATTGAAAATGATAGAAAGGTTGTTGGAAGGATAAATAAAAGGGGTGATACTAAATTATTCAATTCAAAGGCCCCTAAAAAGGGTGATCTTAAGGAAATCATGGATATGCTAAAATATCTAAAGGTGAAATCAGGTAGGAGTGATAGGTTGTCATTCCCTAAAAAATGACATATTTAGATTGCAAGCTATGCCCTATAATACTAGTTGGAAAGATGGTAAACCTAAAAAAGAAAAGTTATTCTAAAGAGACACCTGATCCATTGAAAATAAACAACCATTTGGTGGAGAGATATCATTGGTGTGAAGCCTGCACACTACCACATTCTCCTGATAATTATGTTGTGGCCTAGAGATTGCAAGAGGATGAAAATTAGAGTGATGATTAGCAACCCGTAGTGAATAATGTCTCATCTGAACCCATGTGGGGAAGAGATGATTGCAGTTCTTCTGATGAGGATTATGTATACCATGATGATCTAAATAGGATATATCAATGTGATAGGCAACAAGGAGAGATTCCAGTAATTAGGAGGTTAACAAATGAGGAAATAAGCATATACTGTTGCAGCAATTGAGGAAGCAGGGAGTAATTAAAAACTGAGGAATAGAATGATAAATGTTGATCAAGGGAAACCCGCTGGAATATTTGTCAAAGCACTAGAGAAGAAGGTTGTCTAGCCAAACACACTAAAGATCAAAGATGATACTGCAAAGCTAGGTCAACAGGTAGATCATCATCAAGCTCCTAAACTTAAAAATACAAAAGAGAAACCAATGGTCAGTAAGTCTACTCCAAATAGTAGTTATTTTATATCAAATGCTTTGTCTTAGGTGAAAATTTATATTCCTTTATTTGAGATGATGAAAATATATGAACACAAAGATGAGGTTGTGAAAGTGTTGTCTAATGTAGGTAATGTTTTTGAAGAGGAATCTAATCAAGGACTAGTAAATGAAGAACCACCAGTGGTTTATTTAGGACCTAATATTGCTCAAAATGGAGCTCAAGTTGAAACTTTTTATCTCACTTTGATAACTAACAATAAATTTGTTAAGAATTGTATGATAGATTCAGGAGGAGTAGTTAACATCATGCCCTCAGAAGTTATGAAGGAGCTTGGAATAAAGGTTGACACATCTTATGGAAGATGTTATGCCATGGACAAAAGATCTATACCTATTGTTGTTATTATGAAAAATGTGGAATTTAAATTTCTTTCTTATCCTGAAGTATCACACAAAACTAATATTATTGTTGTAGAAGTTCCTGCTAATTATGGAATTCTTTTATCTAGACAATGGTCTAATTTAGTAGGTGGTCATATTAAATTAGATTTATCTTATGATACTATTCTAGTGGATGACAGGGAAGTTAGAATTAATAGGGAGCCAAGGTCCCCATATATAATCGAAGAAGACATTTTTAATGGAGACAATAAATTTCTACCATTCGGACATGGATAATTTCCAGGTGAGTATCACTAAACCAACACTAAAATTCAGAAGTCCCATTGAGGTGCATTTGGAGGAGAATCAAGGAGAGCTTTGGAAAATGACGTTTGATGGAGAATGCAGTAAGAAAGGTAATGGGGATGGGATCAATTTTGTGTCTCCATGTGGTAAGGTTATAAAAATTTCTTTCTTGTTAAATTTTGAATGTACAAATAATATTTCAAAATATGAAGCACTAATCCTTGGTTTAAAAATTGCAAAATATTATGGTATTAAGATGCTTTCAATTTATGGTGACTCTAATTTAATTGTCTCTCAAGTCATAAATAAATTCACAACTAAAATCCTAGATTAAAAAACTACAGTAATTTAGTATAAGATTTAGTTGAATTTTTGATGCATTTTTAATCAAATGGATAGAAAGATCAGAGAACTCCCTTGCAGACCTATTGGCTAATTCAGCCATTAGGTAGGTTGACACTCCTTCTGATGAGATTGTGCAGATGGAGATGAAGAATAGACCATCAATCCCTGACAATGTGCACAATAGGCAAGTGTGTGAAGATGATAGAGTGTTAGAATGATTCAGAATAACTGAGAGGGGGGGTGAATCGATTATCCAAGGTCCAGATGTACCAATTGAAATTTCAAACACTTAAACCAACTCAAATCCACTCGGTCTCTGTAGCATATAATCAATAATATAAACTTGCAGTTTATTTTCCTAATGTAATCAACTTACATAATATAAAACTCTTAATAGTACAACACATCAAATAAAATTCACACAAGTATGACACCAAGATTTAACATGGAAACCCAATATGGGAAAAACCACTAGTAACATGCTACCAAGTTTTCACTCTTCTGAAGTGAGCTCTATGAAAATCCAACCCGGTTAAAGGTTAAAATACACACTGTTAAATGTAACCCGGTTAGAGGATTTAATCACCCTGTTAAAAGTGATCCTTGTTATAGGGCTTAGACCATTCCATTATAATTTCACCTTGATTAAAGGATTTAACAATATGATTGTTAGTTCAACCTTGTTTAAAAGAATTTTGCAACTGATACAATAGTTAGAAAGTAACAGCAAATTGTGATCTGAAACATACAACTCACTTTGCAAATATAGATCCAATTATAGCATAAAATGCTAATTCATTGACTGGCCTTCATTGTGATCTCTACCACTCAAATCTTCTTGGAAATCCTTCAATAAATCACCACTGTGCTATCTTGTACTGCTCTCTTCACCCTTTTCTTCCTTCTGCTTAGATTTTCCAATCAACTAAATTAACCTCATACCACACATTCATAACCTACAATTAGGTTAATCTTATACCTCTTTGGTCAGGTAGCTCAATCTATTGCCTCTTAATCTACATTGTAGAATACATCCTAAAACTCCTTCTTGAATCCATCCATAAAAACTGTTAAACATATATTAAATTCTCATTAAATTCTCCACAACAATCATCCTTATCTTAAATACGCTTCACATATCCCAAGAAAATCAACTATGTCATCCAAAATTCACTTAGATTTAAGATAAAAAAATATATTACCTTGTCAAGGTGTGATCTCATCAATTACCCATTGTAGTTTCACATAACACAACCATTTCACCAGGTCTTCTTTTTATCTCTGCTTTTCAAATCTTCTTCATCAATTGATTGATATGACACTTTACAAGATAGCAACTATCTTACAAGTTAAGGTTTGACATGAATGGAAATATAACAATTGTTTCAATTGTATTTTCTAACATAGAGATCTCAAATTTCTGATGAACAAAGATAGATATGAGGATCAAAGAAAAGATTGGAATGGCTATGTAGATAATCGGGATGGAAAAGAAACTTTGCTTGGAAAGGAAGTGGTGCAACTAAAGACAAACAAAATTCCTAGAGGCTTGGTAGCACTTGAAGGAGTTTTTTATGAACAAGAAAATATTAAGGTGGGTAGGATAATTTAGAAGCATGAAGAAGTTGAAAAGATAAACTTAGGAAATGATCATGCTCCAAAGGAAGTATACATAGGCAAGAAGCTCACTCCTAAGATCAAGGCTGATTTGACAACCTTGTTAAGAAAATATAGGCATATTTTTGCATGTTCATATGATGAACTAAAGGCTTACCGTGAAGACCTATTTCAGCATGAAATCCATTTAAAATCATATGCAAAGCCTTTTAGGAAAAGACAACATCCTATAAACCCAATGCTAGACCCTAAAATGAGGGAAGAGCTTGTCAAATTAATGGATGCAAGAATAATAGTGCATATAAGACATTCTACATGGGTATCAAACTTTCTCCCAGTTAGAAATAAGAATGGAGATATAAGGTTGTGTGTTGATTTTAGAAATTTGAATGTATCATCTTTAAAAGATAACTATGCATTGCCTAATATGGAGGATCTTTTAAAGAAAGTTACTGAGAATGAATTATTGTCTATGATGGATGGATTTTTTAGGATATAACCAAGTGAAGGTTAAAGAGTTAGAGCAATACAAGACAACTTTTACCACTCCTTGGGGAACCTATGTTTATGAAAGGATTCCCTTTTGGTTAACTAATGCAGGAGAAACATTCAGAAGACAAATGTATGTGGCTTTTTATGGCCTAATTAATCTCATCATGGCTGTATATCAAGATGATCTGATTGTATATTCAAAAAGGGCAGAAGATCATTGCAATCATCTAGAGAAAATATGTAAAAGAGCTCTGGAATATGGGATATCCCTAAACCCAAAGAAATGTCACTTTGGAGTAACTGAAGGGAAGTTACTTGGACACATTGTATCAAAAGATGGTGTGAGGATAGACCAGAAAGGATTGCAGCTATAGACAAAGTCTAGGTCCCTAAAAATGTTAAAGGAATCTAGTCCTTTTTTGGACAAATAAACTTTGTAAGAAGATTTGTCCCAAATTTCTCAAAAATAGTTAAACCTATTGCCAAGATGCTCATGAAGGGTGTAGAGATTAAATGGATGAATGAGGCCCTATAGGAATTTGCTAATATTAATAAATCAATGAAGGAAACTCTAGTCCTTAAAACACCTGATTTATCCAAACTATTCCAGTTATTTTGTTTTGCCTCTTATCATACTATTGTTGTTGTTATGTTACAAAAAAATGACGAGGGCCATGAAAAGCCAATAGAATTCTTTAGTAAAACTCTTCAAGAATCAAAATTTAATTATGAAATAAATGAAAAGAAAGCTTATGCCCTTGTCAAAATAGAGAAATATTTTAGGTTAGACTTGGTAGGGGAAAAGATAACAGCCTATGTACCCAATGCAACAATTAAAGACATATTTAGGCAGTCAAAGGTTACAGGAAGGAGATGCAGATGGGTGAATCAGATTCAGGAGTTTGACATCAAGATCCAAATCATGAAATTGGTTAGAGGACAAGGTCTTTCTAAACTTACGAATGAATCAAATCTTGAGGTAGCTCAATTCAATCGGGTGAACTCCGATAAATCAATAGTGAGTATTGAGAAATGTCCTTGGTATACTGATATAGTATATTTCTTAAAGAACATGAAATTTCAAGAAGGTTTAAATGATAATTAAAAAAGAATGATAAAGTTACAAGAATCTAGGTATGTTTTGATGCAAGGTGACTTATATTAGAAAAATAGAGAAGGTGTTCTTTTATTTTGTTTAGATATGTACCAAGAAGATTCAGTATTGAAGGAGTTGTGTGATGGAGTATGTGGTGGCCATTTTTCAGAAAGAACTACCACTCACAAGATATTACATCCTAGGTATTATTGGCCAATACATGTGTTTAAGGACTGTTATATATATGTTAGAAAGTGTGAGGCTTGCCAAAAAATTTCATGGAAATTAAAATATGATGGTACATTACCCCTTAGAACTTTGTCCATTGAAGAGCCATTTCAAATGTGGGGGATAGATTTCATTAGTAAAATTGTTGATGTCTCTCGTGGACAACACAAATTGATTTTAGTTGCAACATATTAATTTACTAAATGGGTTGAGGTCATACCCTCTAGACAAGCTACAAGAAAGGTGGTGATAAAATTCCTAACAGAGAATATACTAACAAGGTTTGGTGTTCCCTGCAAGATTTTTTGTGATAATGACATGTTTTTTTATATCTAAGGAGTGTGTGTGGTAAAATGTGTGATCAATATATGCAACCAAACACTTTAATAAACCATTATTTAAAGGGGGTTAGTAAAACATGAGATTCAAAGCATTATCACAAAAACCCTTGAAACCAGCTTATTGGTTCCTAGTTGAAGCGAGTATGATTCTCATAGTTTTTCCATCAGATTGGACATAGAGAAATGGGTGACTTGACCACTCCAAAATGGAAGATTCAATGCAAAGAAGATGAGAAAGATGCATAGACTTTCATACTTTTCTCTTGAAATCTTGAAAATGGAAATGCATGAACTAGCGAACTAAATGCATAACATTATAAGCAATAGAACTAGGATGCAAGATTAAGCTATCAAATGAGAAGAACAATGCATCTATATTAAGGTATGAAAGAAACTAGAATGTCATCTAAGCTAAGAAATGAAGCTAACAATGCAAGAATGCAAGAAACTACTATGAAAGCAAGGAAAATAAGAATGCACTAAAGAGATCTAGAATGAAAATAAAATTATAACTCTACTCCAACTCTTCTTGATATATGAATGAGCAAAGGGAGATACCCCTTTTATAAGAGATTCCAAGAAATGAGTGGTTGAGATTAAGAGGAAAAAGAGATTGATCAATGGTGAAGATGCAATTCCTCTCAATCCATGTGAGATGATAAAGTGATTTGGATTGGTCAACTTTGTGGAGAATAAGACAAAATTGATATTTTCTCCCTTTATTTGTTTTATTTGATGTTTGAGCGCACACCCATGTGTGAATGGGTTCACTTTTTGATATATCCCAATGTTTTATGCTTTTTGGGTTTAGCCTTTGATGTTTAATTATTTGATTCAACAAGTAAGGATTAAAATTATATAAGAAAGTTTGATTAAGTGCTCATTAATTTAGAGTCTAGCGATAATGTCTTAGATTTAGGATTTTTTAAGACCAAATTATTTGAGAAAAGGGGGTTATGGGTTTTCTAGACTATTTTTAGGTGATTACATTTGCCCCTCTTTGACTAATGTGTGATCGATCTAGGGATACATTGGGTCAAAGAACATTTTTGATTACATATGGAAATGGCTTGATGTGAAGCTATGAAACTATCCCAGAGATCATAACCAATTTTGAACTTGATCGAATGAAGATCGACTGGAGATTTTGAAGATATCAGCTCTAGACTTGATTGAGAGAAGACTGATAAAGGAGATCTGAATATACTGGCTTTGAGCTTGATTGAGCGAAGACTGATAGAAGAGTCTGAGCATTCAGCTTGATGTGAAGTGATGAAATTAAATATCCATCCTTTAAGTATATTTCCCAATTTAAGATTTAAGTTTGAATAACAAACCAACCTGATATGGTGCGATGAGACTGATTGTCATTTGATTAATTGATTGGGATAATTAACTTGATATGGATCCTAATGAATCCAATTACGAAATTAAGGGGAGTTCTCAAATTGATATGGTGTGATGAATCTGATAAGCCCCTAGAGCTTGAGATTTGATGCGTAGTGATAAGAATCACTTGAATGGATCTTGATTAGAGTCAGGGCCTGATGCCCCTAGATTGAACTTGTTGATGTGAATCAAATTCTTGATATGGCAATACTGCCCCCTCAAGAATGAAATCGAAAGGAGGGGAGGCACAAGCCTGATAGATCAAAAAACATTGAGAAATTGGAGATGCGAGCCTGTTTGAGGTCTGGTTGACCAAGTTTGACCACAACTAACTTAAGTTGACTTTTTTGAATTGAAGAGGGAAATGTGAAAGAAATTTGATCAAAAGGAATCTTGAATTGGAATATTGTGAGGAAAGTGTCAATAATCAACTACATTTGTTAAAAATAGGTTAAATTTCCTTTTTGAGGGTTAAAACATTGTTAGATTTCAATTTTGGTCCTAAAAATGGATTCAGAGTAGGCTGATTAGCCAAGGGTACAATTTTTGCATCCATAGGAGAATTTTGAAAATTAGGTCAAATCTCTATATAAGGCCTAGAGGGGTCATTTTCAAATCATTTTCACCATCCACCTTTTGAGTTTCGAGAAGCTTCTTTGAGAGAGAATGGTGGTCTCGGTATCTACTCATTGTTTTGAGTGCATGCAGAGGCATGAATGATCTAGTGATTACGCGTCACCTGTAAGTAGTCAATAAAATTCATCCTTACATGTAAAGTTTTCTTGCTTTAGCCAATTTTTTCATGTTTTTGCACATTTTTGCTATCTATCCACAGTTTGTCGTATGGTCATGTGAAAGGGCTCATATGAAAACCTTCTTAAAATTCTTTTGGTGTATGAAGTTATTAGATTTGTCACACTAGACTAACCCACCTGTCGCAGGAAAATATTCATCATTGCCCCTTTTGTCGTTTGAAACCATTTTATATGTCGTATGATACTTTTTTTTCATCTGGCCTATAATATTTTGTCATATGAACATTGGGGCCAGTTTCATTATTTCTATCTTTTGTCATATGGGAACAAAGGCATTTTTCTCCTGATTTTGTCATCCAGTCTCATGTTCATCTTTTTAGTAACCTATTTGTGATCTTTTCTGATTACGTTGTAGTGATTTCACTTTGATTTGATGCTAATACTGATGTTTTTTCTTTTGTTTGTCTTCATTTAGGTGCAATTCTCAGATATACAATTTAGATCCACTTATCCTATCACTATGCATTTAGTCCAAGGTTTGTCAGATGATCAGAGGGAACATATCTGACCTTGTGGTCTTTCTTGGTTGCTGCAGATGCCTGATATTTGGGTGAACCATGGGATGTTGAATGCACTAGTGGAGAGATTCCATGGTTAGGACAACACATTTCACTTGTTAATGGGGGAGATGACCCTTATGCCCAAGGACATCTATATGATTCTTCAAACTCCTTTCACTGATGTATGTGTGTGCTGTGATTCCAGACCTTTAGTTGGTGTACGGGAACTATTTTGAGTATTTCATGATCCTTTGATTATAGATCAATCCATTACCTAGGATACACTAGTAGATAGCTATGGAGAGTAGCTACCTTTGGAGTGCATTCTAGTTAGGTTCACTGGTTGTTTCCTCATGGTTGATCGTTCACAGTAGGGATTCTTGTGCGGCTGGGCTTGGATGCTTGAGAGATTGATTACACATCTAGAGCAGCTTGGTTGGGATCAGTGCCTCCTGGCATAGATGTATCATTAGATGTACAAGGTGACCTATAGGGGTATCTAAGGCATGGCTACAAAGGTTGTGGTTTTGCAGATATGGGCCTGGGAGCATCTCCTAGTTTGTAGACCTATTACAATGGATACATGACAGGGTAGACAACCTTATGTTTACAGGTATTCATGTTTTATCACACAGCCATTCCTGGGAAAGAAATATTATTGGAGGTGCCAGCTTGATGATTTGAGATTGGTTACATGGCAACCTTATTTGCAGGTAGAGGTCTAGGCTAAGTGGAGGACGGTCCAGAGAGAGTTCTTTGTCTCACGCTTTACTATTGGGCAAGACATCGTTGGTGATAGAGAGATTCACACTGTCTCGAGTGTTGAGGTAGTATGGTCATATACAAAGTGTCTCTATGGAGTATAATGCCTATGCTTGATTTCTAGATGAGGAGCCTAGAGACTGGTCTCACAAGTAAGATTTTGCTTTGCATACTCTTCTTCTATTGCTTTCTGTAGATGTCTTTGATTTTGTAGATCATAAACTGAGCATTTGAAATTTTGTTAAGTAGGATATCTCTGGCATTGTGTACTCAGGAGCTCATTGATCTTAATCTACTAGTGTGGGAGTACTTGGAGGGAGTGGCCAATGTGGAGGTTACTCTAGAGTATCATGACCATCTATCTTGGTATCCTTTTCCTAGATTTACATATATGGTAGAGAGAGTGCCTAGGATCAATGAGGATGCCCCAGAGTAGGCACCTGTGGCAAATGCTTCAATTTCTCCATAGAGAGAACCACAAAGGACTCCTACTTATCCAAGAGTAGGAGCAGAGGTCGGTCCTAGCATGAGCAGGACACCATGGTCAAGATGATAGAGAGATTGCGGGGATATGGGAACCCTAGGATCCATCAGAGGATATGTTCCTACCATAGACGCTGCTAAGGAGGAGATGACAGATGCGCAGCTTGACCTAGGGCTAGATGATGTAGTAAGGGTAGTTCGATAATGCTAAGAGGCATGAGAGGCTGCAGAGAAGGAGAGACCTCAGAGAGAGGAGGCACCTCAGAGAGAGATGCAGATAGTGTAGGAGTTGATTAGGTCACTAAGGACCCGACTACAATCCACTCAGACACAGTTGGCAGTAGCCCACTCTCATATTGCAGAGCAGGATCAAGTGATCACAGGGCATGATGAGAGATTTTAGGCTTTGCAAAGCCAGGTGACATCTCAAACTAGTAGGGTGGCCTACTATGTAGTGACATACATCGTAGTGGTTCCTATAGCACAATAGGTGCCATTGTATTCACAATAATTGGCATGATCTGAGGGAGCAGGCCCTCCACCTAGGACAGATGCTCCTCCATGCCCACCACTTGATGGTGGTGAGGGAGGACATGAGACCTGATCATTCCCCTTTCTTTTCTTATCCCATTCTAATTTTTGAGATCCATATGATTGTACATGATTCATTTGCACCAAAGGTGCACATTTTTTCTCAATTTTTATGAGAGCACAACCTTTTGTATAAACTGAGACATTTGATATATTTATATATATACAATGATCCTTTTTGGTGTTGAATATGTTATCTTGTCTTTATCTCTTGTCATATCTCTTGTTGTTGTATGATATTTTGATGTTGTATGCTTTCTGTAGTTTAGATCATGTATGACAAATGTAAATCATGTGTGCTTTGTTTATCTTGTTCCAAATATATGTCATGCTCTTGTTCTTGTTACTGAATCTTGGTGCACAAATGGATAGCCTGAAGGAGATGAAATGTAGTTGATTGCATCAGCAAAGGATTTAAGGGAAGAAAAAGGTTAAAGGAATAGCTCTTGTGTTTAGATTATCTGATGGAGTATGTTACCATGCTATCATGCAAGCCTAGAAATGCAACCTACGATGTGAGTCAAGTCATTGATTTCCTTAGTCACAATATTATCATCATTTGGACATTTTGGGACACCAGAGTCACTACAATCCCTAATGGTACTAGAGGAACTATAAGTATTTGAATACAAATCTTCATCGGATAGATGTGAGAAAAAAATGTAAGCATCTAAGCACAAGAGCCAAGATGACTTGAACACTATTTCTAGTTAATATAACAAAATTGCACCAGTATCAAGACATTCAGAGCCAAGATAACCATGAGTGCATTATTATTGAAACAAGAAAAATATCAAACAAGGAGATAGGACCAACCTCACCTTATGTTTCAAGAGATTAGGATGGAGGGATGTGTGGTTGATCCACCTAAATTTGGAAACTCTTATCACATACCCCATGTTGTCTTGATATAAGGATCATTGGGACTTCACCAACAAGAAGAAATCAAAGAAAACATAGGAAATCATTGATAACAGACAACATACAAGAAAAAGTGTCAACAATTGTTCAATCCATTTAAATTGTTGATGTGGGTGTTGAGGAACACCGTCATGTTGGTTTTTTTATTGAGCGTATGTTATCTGATGTTGTGTTTAAGAAACACAGGTTTTTCTAAAATAGAGTGTTGAGAAACATTGTTGGTTAAGGTATTAAGAAACACCAATGCATCAGTGGAAAACTATCCAGAGAAGGAGACCAATTGTAAGGACTTGACAGGTTGAATGACATAATGTTGAAGAACAGGAGGCCTATACAAGACCTAAAAGATGGCTTCAATTAGTGAAGCAAGGATTGGATGGATGTGAAAGCTCAAGAAAGCATGAAGGTCATCCCATAGATGAGATGAGCCAAGCTACGTGTTGATAGATGGAGCATTGAGTTACAAGTGGCACATGTTGCCAGGTTTTCACCAATTGACAAAGATTCTATTTTTTCTACTAGGGCAACTGTTTCCAGGTTTTCACCAAGGCACTTTTTTTTCTTGATTTTTCAATTTTTTTGTATTTTTCCTTTCTTTTACTTTTTCCTTTCTTTGTTCTTCTTTATATTTTTTTTAATTGAGCCATCAAGGCACCTGTTTGCTAGGTTTTCACCAAGGTGGTCATTTTTTTAGGACTTTTTCCAAATGTTTTTTTTATCTTTTTATTGTTTTTGATGTTTTTTCAGGATCATATATATGTACTTGCTACTAACCAATGAGAATTATCAAGCATAGAACTTCTTTAGGTGGAGATTATTGAGGGGATCAGTAAAGGTATCCCCCTCTGGAGTTGATAGTTTATAGGCCCCAGAGCCAAATGTTGCAGTGATCACAAAGGGACCCAACCAGTTGGGTTCAAACTTCCCCTTTTGTTCACGATGTTGTTGATTTTTTGGATTTTCCTTAAGAACAAGATCTCCAACTTGGAATTGTCTATGTCTCACTTTCTTGTTGTAGCATCAAGACATTCTCTTTTGATATACCCTTAGATGGTTGAATGCTTCTTTTCTTCATTCATCAAGTAGTTCTAGCTACTGGATTCTAGAAATTTGATGGTCTTCATCAGTAACAAGTCCGTGCAAATTGCCTCAGAGCGATGGTATTTTTACCTCAACGGGAAACATAGCTTCTGTGTCATATACCAAGGAAATGGTGTTACCCCTGTAGGTGTTCTAATACTTGTTCTATAATCCCATAAGGCTGGATTGAGCTGAAGGTGTCAGTCCTTCCCATTTTTACTTACTATTTGATGCAAGATTTTCAAGATGTTCTTATTGGAGGCCTCGGCCTGTCCATTCCATTGAGGATAGTAAGTAGAGGAACATTTTTGGGTGATTTTAAACTTGTCACAAAGTTCATCCATGTCCTTATTCTTAAATTTCCCCTCATTGTTTGTTACAATGGATGAAGGGATCCCATATCTACAGATGATATAATTGAGGATAAACATGGATACTTTCTTGTCTGTGGCTTTAATGAAAGGGACTGCTTCAACCCACTTTGTGAAGTATTCAGTGGTAGTTATAATGAATTTGTGTCCACTAGAGGATGAGGGATAAATTTCCCGATTAGATCAAAGGCCCATTGCTGAAATGGCTAGTGAGTAATAAAAGGTAACAGCTCACGTGCAGGAGCATGAATTAGGTTATCATGATTTTGGCATTTTTGCATGTTTTGGAAAAATGTATGCCATATGTTTTCATAGAGGGCCAGTAGTATCCTTCCCATAGGAGTTTCTTAGCCAACAAAAGACCATTTGAATGAGATCCAAAGACACCGTCGTGGACTTCCTCTAATGCGCGCTTAGACACGTCGTGTTCTAGACACCTAAGGAGAGTACCATTAAGACCTCTTATGTACAAGTCGTTGGCCATGATTAGTTAATGGGATGCATTCCTTAAAATATTTCATTTTTAATTTTTGGAAAGGTCATTTGGCAAGGTTTGATTATGGAGGTAAAAGTAGATATGAGTGTAACAGGAAGAATCGATACCCACTAAGGAGCACACAACTTGGGATTCTAGGGAATCATAAGCAGGGAAAAGGAGTTCTTCCACCAGGAAGTCATAGAAAAGTGATGTTCTTAAAGATGTAAAATGGAGGCCAAGGTGGCCATGATATTGGCTACTTTTTTTTCTTCTCTTGGTATTTGTTGGAAAGTAACAAACACAAAATATTTCTTGAGATCATCAATCATTCTTTTATATGGTAATAGTTTATCATCCTTTGTTTGGTACTGGTCATTGACTTGGTTGATTACCAGTTGTGAGTCACCATAGATGTGTAATTTAGTGATTTTCCAGATGCCGGCCATCTTTAAACCATTTGTTAAAGCTTCATTATCTATGATGTTATTGGTGCAAGGGAACATCATTTTATAAGCTTTTGGGATCTTGTATTCTTGTGGCATGATAAAGAGGGTTCCAACACCAGCTCCTGGTTGTGTAAAATATCCATCAAAGAAAATCATCCATGTATTCTTTGTGAGATGTAAAATGACCCCATCAGGGAATTCTATTAGCAGTGGTCGTGTATCTTGCAAAGGAGCATCAGCTATGTGATCAAAAATAACTTGTCCTTTGATCAATTTTCTGTCAATGTACTCAATGTCAAATTCATTGAGGATCATAACCCACTTAGCCAGCCTTCCAGTGAGAGTTTCCTTTCTCAATAGGTACTTGAGAGGATCTATCTTAGCAATTAGCTTAGTAGAGTGTGCCAGTATGTAGTGTCTTAGTTTTTGAGAAGCAAAAACTACAACGAGGCAAGCTTTTTCAATAATAGTGTAATTATGCTCGTAGGACACCATGGTTATGCTTATGTAATATATGGCTCTTTCTTTCCCTGTTTAATCTTGTTGTATCAGAAAATCTCCCAAGGATGTGTTGGTAGCTGAAATGTAGAGGAGGAGATGCTTTCCTGGTATTGGTGTCATTAATATGGGTGGATTAGCTAGATATTATTTTATTTGTTGGAATTTTTTTTCACACCCTTGATCCCATTTGAATGTAACTCCTTTGTGCAGTGTTCTTGTAAAAGGTTGTGCCTTATCTACAAGTTGGGATATGAACCTTCTAATAGATTGGAGTCATCCTTGTAGAGTCCTAACTTGACTGATGTTGTGAGGAGGTTGCATGTCCATTATTTCCTCTACCTTTTTGGGATCAACCTCAATTCCTTTGGCTAAAACAATGTATCCCAATAGTTTACCAGAAGTTACACCAAAAGCACACTTCTTAGGATTCAATATAACCTTGAATTGTTCCATTCTATCTAGAATCCTTTCTAAATCCTTTAAGTGAGTATCTCTTCTTGCTGATTTTTCTAGGGTGTCATCTACATAGTCCTCCATGTTTTTATGCACCATATCATGAAATATAGTTTTCATAGCTTATTGATATGTTTCTCCAGCATTTTTGAGACAGAAAGGCATGACGTTCCAACAAAACATGCCCCAAGGATAGGTGAAAGTAGTTTTCTCTTTATCTTCAGGAGTTATTCTTATCTGATTGTAGCTAGAAAATTCATCCATTACCGAGTACTCTAATAACTAGCTATGAGATCCACAATCATGTCAATATTAGGTAATGGGAAATCATCCTTAGGACAAGCCGTATTCAAATCCCTGAATTCTATGTAAACTTGAATAGAACTATCATGTTTAGTGATAGAGACAATATTAGAAATCCAATTAGCATATGATATGGCACAGATGAATTCAACCTTTAGTAGCTTCTCTAATTCTGCTTTGACTAATAATACCACATGAGGATGCATTTTGCAAATCTTTTTTTTGACTGTCTTTACTCTTGGAGCAATTGAAAAATGATGCATAATCAGGTCTGTGTCTAGTCCTACAATATATGAATAGGACCAAGAAAAGTTGATTTTCTTTTCATGAAGAATTGAACAAATTCTTGATTTTCTTTCTCATATAGTGATTGTGCTAGGTAGATTAACTAAGGTTCCTTTTATGTTCTCATATTTACTACTTGTGTTGGTTCCATCAGCACTAATGACCTTTCTTGAAGATGATTAGGAAGGAGATCAAGTTCCCCATCCTCGAGTGCCTCAAAAAGGTTTTCACCATTGGATACACCTTTTGTTTTTACTATTTTTGGTTTTGATACTTCCACAAAGTGGTTTTCACCATCAGACCTTTTTTTCTTTTTTCTTTTCTCTTTAGACTGAGGAACTTGATGTCCCTCTCTTCCATGTTTACACTCGTTGCACTGGTGGAAGAGGTGAAGGGTTCAATGGCATTCAAGTAACATGCTACGTAGTCATTAGGAGCAGAAATGAGGTTTAAAGGTTCATTTGAGTTCTATTCAATAAGCTCAGGATGGACAAGGGGCAAGGACCCAACAGGTTCCAAGGATAGCACCGAGTTATCCAAATCAAGGTCTTCAACACGTAAGAGTAAATTTGTGATGGCACTCTCTAAAGGATTGCCTAGACTATGATTCATCCTAACACTTCTAGCAGTTTCATTGTTGGTAGTACGTGGATTCAATATATTTGACCTAGTGTTAGCATTCTCTCGTACTTATTGAGCAACCATACATTCTAAGAAAACACTCATTAGCATAACTTGGATTCTTGAAGACAAGATACGAGGGTGAGGGGCCATGTTTAGTCTTTGAAGATCTTAAAGATCTCAAGTTTCTTCTTCCTCTTCTTCTTCCTGATCCCATTGTTGTAATTGTTCATCGGTAAAATCATGTCTATAGGAAGTGGATGTATGATCATTTATATTTTTGGTTGATGTGGTGGCATGACTAGAGCACCGGTTGGAATCCCAATCCTGAGTAGCGGATGCAAGAGAATTCTAGGGCTCTCTTCCAAAATTTCAGTTTGTGTTATGTGGAAGATACAATCTTTCCTTCTCTTCAGAATCATCATCAGGAACAAGGACAGGTTCTGGCTCAGGATGTTCACTTAAAGGTCCATCGATGTGAACACTTTTTACACGTAGGACATGTGGTGCAAACTTGTGAACTACATCCACCTCAATATCCATGGTAGCATCAGAGAAGGATTCCCACTCATACTCATTGGAGTCTGTTTCAATTGAGTGAGGTAATTCTAACACATGTGTAGGAGCCACAATTTGCCCCTAGTTAGGATGTTGTTCTTGTAGAGTATTATCTTGTCCATAATCAAATTAGATAGGAGCACGATCTTTGTTTTCCAAATAGAAAGAGAGCATCCTCAGGACACTAGATAGTTGATGTTCTCATGTTTCTTATTTGTTTCGCACTGGGTAGAATCATCCTCTGACTTTTGAGAGGCACGAGGAGAAGCCTCCTCAACAACATGCACCCCGTCATTTGAGAAATGCAGTAAGTCAAGGACATGAGAGGTGAAGACAAGATGCCCCTAGTTAGGATTTTTATCTTTTGTTTCTAGGTGCATGTTTGACTCTTTAGTTGATATCTTTTTTGAAGCATTGGACCCATTTGGTTCAAAGGAAGCTATATGAAATGATGGAATGTAAGGTTCCCCTTGATATGCCAGATTTTTAGTGGCAGCACGCATCAATTTATCAAAAGGGAGAGAAGTATTCTCAATCTCCTCTTCATTATATCTACCATTTGCATCTGCATGAGAGTTACTAGGATGGTCATTATAGGATAAGGAAGGATCTTCTTTTCATGATACCCCACGCCAGTCCTATTTGTGGGACTTCAAAATTCAGCATGAAGAGGTTTTATAAGACCTTTATCTTTTCCCAAGGGTCCTTTCCCTCTGTATCCTATTTGTTTCCTGATTTGATATCCCTTCCCATATTTGTGTGGGAAGATCTCCACATGTTTTACTTTGTTATCTTGCTCTTCATCCTTGTATAGCCAGACAAGAAAAACTTTCTCTTCATTCTCTTCTAAAAGAGACACACATGCCTTTACCACTCTAGTCCTTTCATGTATCTCTACTTGTTTTCCATTTGAAGGTGGAAAATATGTGGATGGCATACCATAAGACGTAGGAAGGGAAGTTAACTGGTATTCTCCCAAGCTTGTATTACTGATCTTGATTTTTTCCTCAAAGATTTTCATCAATGCCTTTTGAGGTATTTCAGAAGTTTGGGATGCCTCCTTGTTGTGTGGAACCATACTATCAACTTGTTTCAGAGTGTTACACGAGTAGGCACTGTCAGCGGGAATAGACACTTCTACCCAATTGTATGGAAACTTTACACATTGATGATACATGGAGGGGACTACCTGCATGTCATGAATCCATGGTATGCCTAGCAATATGTTATATGCAGAGGCAAGTCAAGTACTTGGCAGGTGACATTTCTTTCAACAGGGCCCACTCTGATAGGAAACACCACGAGTCCTTTTGATGATCTCTCTTCTTCATCATATGATTTAATAGTGATTTTCTTTCGAGGATCAATGGTATGTTCATAAAATCCTAGTGTTGTGACTAGCGTGAGAGTGCAGATATTCAAACCAGTGCCTCCATCTATCAAAACGCGTTTAACCTAACTTTTGTGAATCAAGACCTCTATGTGGAGATGTTGAATGTGTGGGTGACTAATAAATTTATCATCTTATTTTGAAAAAGAGAGATAATGAGGGGATGTTAAATGATTTACCATCATCTGGAATCGACCAACATCAAGGTCTTTGAGGATGCTAGTTTCCACAAGTGTAGTTTCAAGAATTTCCTTATGTGATGGTGAAAATTTTAGCAATTCTAGGATAGAGATATGAGAAGGAGTTCTTTGTAATTGATCAAACAGATTGTAACTCACAGTAGCTTGCTTTGATGATGAAGGCTTGTTTGTGGATGCAATAGTTTTCTTAGGTGCAGATGTCACCCCTTTAAGAGTAACCTTGGATTGACCTCTAGTAACCATGTTGGCAAACTCAGCTTCTTTATCCTTAATAATGATGACATTAATGGACCTATCAGAAGGTTTGAGCATGTGTATCACATTGTTAGTGTTGGTATAGGTGTGAGTCACCATGGTTCCTAGGTTTTTCGAGGATTCTCCTTTCTCATAAGATGGAAAGGGTTGTTTGAAGGCTTTATGATCATCGTTGAGCCATGGGTACCAACTGTGATAGTTTTAGTATCGATCAAATCTTGTATCACATATTTTAAATTTATACAATCATTTTTCAAGTGTCCTTTATTCTTGTGAAACTCACAGTAGTGATTGGCATTCCACCTTTTAGGTTTTACCTCAGGTTCCCATGGTTTCAAGTTGGGAATTGTAATGCCCCTCCAACCCTATCAAGTCCTGGCTATGCTCACTAGAAATTAGGAAGAGCTATATGCGAGAATGATCCTTCTCGAGATGGTAGCTTAAACCGAACCTCTTACAACTCACCATAACTT
>MU226255.1:1974763-2008321 GCA_018584345.1 Thuja plicata
GTTGGGTGGCAAATCTCTTTCGAGGTATTGTTCGTGGTTCGAGTCGTGGCTTGGATTTTGAGTTGATCAGTGGTGAAGATTATGTTCTTGTATCATGTATCTCTATCTTTTTTTATCAAGATGTAAATATGTATGGCGATCTTTGGGAAACTTGATGTAGTAATCTTCCTTTATGCCTTCGGGCAATGTGCAGTAACTGTAATTATGCTTGTAAAAAGGAAATTGTAAGAAATAAGTTATGATTAAGGGAAAGGTAGAATTATGAGTCTGAAAAGGGGATTTAATATGGTTAAATCAATGAGAAATTCCTGCCTTATATCTCTTGTGAATTTTAAATGAAATTGAAAGTAATGATTCTATGTAAGCTTTTGCAAAGCACTTATAGTTGTAAACTTCTTAAGGAATACTCGTTTGATATGTAAATAGTGAAAAGATATGCTATGATTTCAAGGGTATCTCTAGGTGAAATAATAAGGGTAAGAAACATATATGCTATTAAAATAGTGATGAGATTTGATTTCTTAAATGTATAATTCAATATGAGTAATGTGTGGTTATTCAAACTAGGCTTTTAATCTCCATTCTTAACTGGACTTGTACAAGGTTATAGATGAATATTTGTCGAAGTTAAACATGTGGAAAAATGATTCATTTGATGATTTATGTTGGTTATCAATACATAGATAAGTACTTAGCACTCTCTCTATTATTATCTTGAAATGAAGATGGGAAGTAAGGACTCTTATTGGGAAAGTTTAATTGAGTTTTGATGGTGCAATTGAGTTGACCATAGATAATGTTAAGGAGTAAACAAATATGAAAGAATAAATATGTTTAGTGGATGTGATAAGTTATGTATGCTTGTTTCACTTCTAGGGTAAATTACGTGATAGTCGGTAAGGAAAATTAATTCCACCAGTTCATTAATGTAGTTGGTTTTGATGTGAAACGGAATCAATGTAAATTGAAGTTGTAGTGGAAATAGAATTTGTTCGATTAAGTAATAAAATGAAATATTTAATAATGGTAATTGAATTCGTTAAGGGAACCTTAAGGAATGTACTTGTGAATGGTAACGATGTTATGTTAGAATGTTAGAGAAAAAAAAATTTGTTAGTTGTAATTTTAGGTTGTAGACCTGATTCCTTATGGGTTCCCTGGCGGGGACGTTACAGGAATCGTGATGATCTTGTTAGCAACCAATTTTTTTAATGCATCTTCCAAAGGTTCTCCAAGAGGAGTAAAATTTTGTTTGGGTAATGGCATCCAAGGTGCCTTGTCTTTCTAGGAGTCTTCAGTATTTTTAGGAGCAGTGGGGGTAACTGAATTATGCTTGGTACCCTGTATTCCATTAATAAGGTTAAAAACTGGTTCATTAGGTTTTAATTTAGGTGAGTCAACTACACCATCATTAACCACATTACAATTCTTGTTCTAGTATTTACTCTTGTCCTTTTTATTTCCATTGTTAGAGGATTTAGTGTCATTCTTCAAGATTAGATCCCCTTTCCTTACAAGAACATCCTTAATCCTCATAGTGCTATCAACTAAGTCACTCAAAGAGGTGTGTTTTTGCATTTGTGCTGCATAATTAATCTCAAGAACCAGATTTTTAATGAAGATGTCAATCTTTTCTGGTTCTGGCATTTGTCTAGGGTATCTTGCAAATATATTTCTCCACCTCTGGAAGAACTTCACAAATGTCTCACCAGCGTGTTGCTTAGTATTACATAGATTTAGCCTCATAATTGTGTGTAAGATGTTGTAGGAGTAGTGTTGGATGAACCTCTATACAAGCTCATCGAATGTCTAAATACCAGGTGTGAGCTTTGTGAACCATTCCAAGGCTTGGCAAATGAGTCTACGTGGGAATAGTCTCATCAGATATGTCTTCTCATGCATAAACTCTATACTAAGAGCACAAAATGCTCTTACGTGATCTTGAGCATCACCTTCCCCATTATATTTATCATACTTATGAATTTCAACCTTTGGAGGAAAAGGTGGCATGTGCAAGTTTTTAGCAAAGGGAAATAGACATATGGATTCCAATGAGTACTTTCTAGGAGGTTGTTCCTTTGATTTATTGAGTTCCCTCAACTCGCATCTCATGTCTTGTAGTTGTTCGTTGAGAATAATAATAGGCGACTCCTCTTCTTATTGTATGATTCCCTCACTATCAAAATCAGGTGGAAGCTTAACACTTGTTGACGCAAGATGCATAAAGTACTTGTATTTGTCCAATTGCATGAGAGTATGCATCATTTTCTAAAATTTTTTATCTTTTTGGAACTTCCTAATCTCTTTGGAAGTGGGCTCCTCTATGGAGGAAGAAGTGCTAGTATGTTGACTCTGGTGGTCATGTTGGGACCCCCAATCGTAAGCTAACATGGTTGATGTGTTGTGTGCAACCAAATTTGATGAGTCAAACAAGGGTATCGTCTGTTGTGAATTTGAAGTGTCCTTATGTGAGATCTCAAAATCTTTCTTGGGTTTCTGACAAGAAGGTAGGTCTTGAGAAAATTTGTCAATAGCTTTTCCCTTGGAATCAAGATCAGCTTTTTGACTTCTCATTTAGACCATGCACGACAATCTGTGACTAACATCTCTAGAGGGTCAAGTTGCCAAGTCAATGTCAAAGCTTCAAAGATTTGTTTGATGAAAGAGAGGTTGGTTGTTGAACTTGTACAAGGTATCGCATGTTTGAGGTTTGAATTCCTTCTAGATGACACTTTTGACAAAGTTGATAAGTAACCAAGAGAAAAGAGTCAATATGATTAAGAGAATTGAGATAAGCTAGGACAAAATAAAATGATGAATATAACCACCAGATTTGAAACTTTGGAAAGACCGTGACAAGGTATGATAGTCGTTGCTGCAAGAATGTGACCAAATGATAAAGATCTTAATATTGGACTGATTTCAACTCAGGTTTCATACTACAATTCATGGGTTCTCATACGACAATAAACTAGACCTCATACAAGTTTATTCCCTCTAGATGTTTTTTCATACGACAAATGTAATGGCATAAAATGACAAAAGATTCTGGGATAGTTTGCCACTTGTGCGTGAAAGATTTTAGACAATGTTGTCTAATTTTTGAGGTAAAAATCTTGACATTTGTTGTTTTCGGTTGTCAAAATGTTCTTGTTTGTAGGATATGTCAAGTTTCAAGATGTACCAGCACATCAAGCACAAAGAGTGAAGAACCAAACACTTTCTACCCTATAGTTAAATTGGCTTAGTATCACAATATTTTCCCACGCTTGATATTCTTTCCCCTCACACAAAGTGATATTGGCTTTTGTCAGGACTATGCACATTATGGGTTTTGGAAAGAGACTCAATGCTCAAATTGCATAAGCTCCCCCATGCCACAATCATGCTTTAAAATGTCCTTGGGAATACATATGTTGGGTGTAAAATCTTGGGGTGATTTGGGTAAAGTCCACTTGGATCAATCCTTGCACAAAATTATGATACTTTCAAAGGTAGATCGAGTAGCCTCTATCTAAAAAGTGTCTAGTGGGTTCATCCATTCATGACTACCCCTTGTAGTTTTGTAAGAAAAATTAAGGAATATAGCCCTAAAAGCACCCAAAATGTATAGTCTTACATGCAAGATTCAGACCTCTCATCCCTACACAAGTTGAATGTATCTCCCTTGTTGTCTTGTAAACAAGATTAAGACCAAGAATGGCCCTACAAGCACTCAATAAAATGTAGTTCTTTCTTAGCAAGATTGAGGCAACAAGGCCCTACAAGTGAAGACGAATTAGAGATAGAAAATAGTCATGTCTTCTATCTCTTTGGATTTAAGGAAGCATTTGATTATAGTGGGGTGGAAGTAGCCAAGTCCACTTTTTCCCCACTTAGTTCATTCCCAAAAGATTTCTCTCTTGGCGGGCCCTCTAAAGGTAAATGCAAGAAAAAGTAAATGGATAGCTAGTGGAGGTCAAGATTTCTGATTTTCAAAAAGGAAAAGAGCATACTATTCTACTCCATAATGTCTCCCAAATACATCAAGCACATTTTCCTTTACCAAAAGAAAAGTGTTACTTGTTCAAGTTCAATCAAACATGTTTGGGTTTTTTATTCTCAAAAAGAGAAGAGTATACTCCCCTAATGTCTAATCTTACCAAATCAAACAACACTCTAATTAAGCAAGGTGCCTAGAAAATCCACTAAAAAGACACACATTTTGTTTGGTTGATGTGATCTCAAGGAAACCTACAAGCACAACCATTAGTAATCTTAATTTCCCTTTGACAAGCGTCCTACAAGCACAAACCGTTAGTAGTCTTATCAAAATAGTGTGCAAGTATAACTTTGTCAAGTGAGTCTTCCCCAAAACATTCTACAAAAAACTAGTTAGGCTACAAAAATAGATAGTAAAAAGACCATATAAGGCATTAAAAATATTATATAGCCACAATCAGTTCAAGAGAAACCCTAAAAATGCTTTCTATTTTCCAAACGACAAAGTACATAACACAGATTGGCATTAAAACTCATACGACAATACATCAGTTGTCATACAACAAAACAAATTCTCACAAAACCTCATACGACAAATCTAATGCTATGATATGACAAAATACAAAGAACAAAATATCATACGACAATATACATGTTCCCAGATGACAAAGTATCGTACTAATTTTTTTCGTACGACAGAGAACAAAGAACAGTACAAAAGAAAGTGCAGTTTCGTCAAAAACTTGCAAGAAATCATGAAAATGAGGCAAAATGCAACTTTCTGCCCGACAGTGGGTGCCAAAAATGTGTGTGGTAAAATGTGTGATCAATATTTGCAACCAAACACTTCAATAAATCATTATATCAAGGGCGTTAGTAAAACATAAGATTCAAAGTATTATCACAAAAACCCTTGAAACAGGCTTATTGCTTCCTAGTTGAAGAGACTATGATTCTCATAGTTTATCCATCAGATTGGATATAGAGAAATGGGTGACTTGACCACTCCAAAATGGAAGATTCAATGCAAAGAGGGTGAGCAATATGCATAGACTTGCATACTTTTCTCTTGAAAGATTGAAAATGGAAATGCATGAACTAGCAAACTAAATGCATAACATTATAAGAAATAGAACTAGGATGCAAGATTAAGCTATCAAATGAGAAGAAAAATGCATCTATATTAAGCTATGAAAGAAACTAGAATGCTATCTAAGCTAAGAAATGAAGCTAACAATGCAAGAATGCAAGAAACTAGTATGAAAGCAAGGAAACTAAGAATGCACTAAAGAGCTCTAGAATGAAAATAACATTATAACTCTACTCCAACTCTTCTTGATATATGAATGAGAAAAGGGAGCTATCCCTTTTATAAGAGATTCCAAGAAATGAGTGGTTGAGATTAAGAGGCAAAAGAGATTGATCAATGGTGAAGATGCAATTCCTCTCAATCCATGTGAGATGATAAAGTGATTTGGAATGGTCAACTTTATGGAGAATAAGACAAAATTAGTATTTTCTCCCTTTATTTGTTTTATTTGATTTTTGAGTGCACACCCATGTGTGTATGGGTTCACTTTTTTATTTAAAAGGGACTTTTTGATTTATCCCAATGATCAATAATTTAGAGTCTAGCGATAATGTCTTAGATTTAGGATTTTTTAAGACCAAAATATTTGAGAAAAGGGGGCTATGGGTTTGCTAGACCATTTTTAGTTAAATGGATAAATTTTATTAGTGAAATTGATGATGTCTCTAGTGGATAAGACAATTGGATTTTAGTTGCAACAGATTACTTTACTAAATGGGTTGAGACCATACCCTCTAGACAAGCTACAAGAAAGGTGGTGATAAAATTCCTAATAGAGAATATACTAATAAGGTTTGGTTTTCCGTACAAGATTTTTTGGGATAATGACTTATTTTTATATCTAAGGAGTTCTCTGAATTTTGCAATACTTATGGTATTAGTTTGTCATACTCTTCCCCTTACCATCCACAAGGGAATGGTTAGGAAGAATAGAGTAATAATAATATAATGAAAATCATAAATATAATGTTAAGCAATAACAAAAGGGCATGGGACTCCAAATTTCCCATGGCACTTTGGGTAGATAGAGTAACAATAAAAAATTTGACAGGGTTTTATCCTAATGAATTGGTCTATGGGAAATAGGATAGATTACCTTTGAACAACTTACTTCATGTATATAAATTTGTCAGGGAAGAACAATTAGAAGACATAAATTTCATGGAGATCAGGATGGACCAGCTTGCAAAGCTGGATTAAATCAAAAGAAGTGCACACACCCAGAATGTTAAAAAATAGATCCAAGTAATATCTTTGCATGATAAAAGGGCCAAAGAGAGGAATTTTTAGGAGGGAGATTAGGTGTTGAAATGGAACGCCAAAGACCAGAAAAAAGGAAAACATGGAAAATTTGAAGCTTTGTAGCTAGGACCTTATGTAGTTTTGTAGAATGTGGGAGAGAACAATTATTTCTTACAAGATACAGAAGGCTGCATTCAATAATTCCCAACTCATGCTCAATATTTGAAACCGTTTTTCTCTTTAACATGGAGTATTTCTAAACTTTACATTTTAATTTGTTCTATTGTGTTTTATTATATTTCTATTTTGGTCTACTTCTCTAGAGACAAATGAGATCTTGTTGTGTTCAGGTATGAACACACATCCCTAGAAAGAGCCAGTACTGGTGGAACCCAAATTTACAGATTAATTTTCATATCTTGTTCAACTAGTATCCCAGCCAAAGGAGTTAAATTCATTTGAACTAGCAAGGATATAAATAGGCTTAATTTCTCTGCATCTATAGCATTTGAATAGTTTATGGTGTTGGAATATATATTGTCTTGCAAGGTTCTACATAGGTTTGAAAGTGAATTGACTCTATTGCCCAAGTTGAAATAGGCGTTGATCTTATCAATTATTGGATATAGTCATTTAGCTCATTGTTTAAAGTTGTTGAGATATTCTATTCAGCATTAATTCTATTTACACATATTTTTAAGGAATTCTTACAATTAACAAAAGCATTTTTAGTCTTTTAGTTTATGTTGTATTTGATTACAGTTTGATTTCTTTTAAGTGACCTTGTCATAATTGAGAGAGAGGGTTTTAAGTGTATTCTATCTACTATAAAAATCCTCCAAGCAACATATTAATTTTGAGGTATAGGCCTACCATCTCTGGTCCTGTAGAGCTAGAATTGCAGAAGTTTGAACCTTGCCTTTGGTTGAGACTTGTTAGTTTGCTAAATCACTTGGGTTTTCTAGCATTGGATTGACAATTTCATAGGAAATCCAATCTATTGATTTGAGAACCAACAATATGTAATATCATTTAGTAGTTCATCATTAGGTGGTATATAAGTGCAACATGCATGCAAAAATTTTCATACATGATCAAATACTTATGTTAGTAATAACTGAGAGGGGGGTGAATCAGTGGCCTCAAAAATTAATCCTTAAATCAAATCTTAAAACTTATAACCACTAATTATGCCTCTAGTTATCTTATTTCCTACAAGATGAATTCCTTCAAATACTTTTATCAATTTTCTACTTGTCGGAATGCTTTGTAAATCTCTCTTATGTATGATTACCGATAAGCAGTTAACTATTTACCAAAGCATAGTAAATATGCAGAGTATACTGATCAATCCAAAAATGCATATGTGAAATGTAAAATAGTAAAGTAATAAACCATAAACACATAACACATGGATTTTAATGTGGAAACCATGTTAAGGGAAAAACCACTGGGACCGGTACCCCAAATTTTCACTCTTTTGAAGTGAGCCCTATTAAGAGCCAACCCTATTAAAGGTTACAAACACACTATTAGGTGTGACCTTGTTAGAGGATTTAGAAATATTTTGTCAACTAGTAACTGGCATCTAATTCTACCATCCTTGATCAAACACTCACTTGGCCTATCAATAGGTATCGGGCATATCCAATGCTACTTTTGTGATCAAACTTTTTTATAATCCTTGGGATGTATCTCAATTGTAAAAGGCTTTTAAGTCCTGCTCGGTTAGGAAACTTGATGCTTCAATGGTTAAACTGAAATACTAATGATCTATTTATACATACAACTCAATTACATATTTTCAAATCTATTGTAAGCCCATTACTTCTCTGATCAATATAATCACTTATACCTTTGCTCCACATTGTTCTTCTCTGTGATGCTTGTCTCACTATTCGTTGGTGTCTACAGAATCTAGCTCTTTCCTCAGCTTGTTGATCAGGACTGAAAGAAGACTTTCTTCTCCTTCAGATTTTCTTTTGCATCTTTTCTCTATTCTCTTGTTCACCCCACACACCACATTCATAATGAATTGGGTTTGTCTCTATATAGACATGATTTCCCCTTTTCTTGGCTTTCTTGATTCTTGGCGTGTTCCACAATTATCGCCAACATATTTAAAGAAAACTCCTAATTTATCTCAAAGAAATCTTCTTGCCAACTGGAAAAATCAGCTTTAAATCAATTACTTATCTCTGGCTTTATTTGGATGATTAAAATAATGATAAGTATCCATTAATTCTATCTTTAGCTTCTTGACAACTAAGCATTTTGTCATTTTCTGAAATCTATGTTTTATCAGTCAACACTTCAGTTGGTCATCGGTGATAACTGACTGTTCCATCGGTGTGAATTTAGTTTTCATTGGGATCTCCATCCTTGTCTTCTCCGTCGGGCAACACTGAAATTATTTTCATTGGGTTACTATATTCTTTGCTTGTCGGGCAATACTGTAACTTTGCTCATTAGTAATGTTGTGCATTAGCTCATCAGGTAACATTGTGACTCTGCTCTTTTACTCTGACTGTCAGTGTATGCAGTCACTTAGTGAATACTTGACTTGTATGCATTACTGATAGCATAGCCTTGATTCATCGGTTCTTTGAAGTCTTTGGTAGTATTTCAATGACCATACAGATTATATCAATTTGACATCAATGACAATACAATACATTAATTGTTTTAATGCCTTGCATGTTCATCAACTTAACATATTCAAACATTCAATCAGTTACATGTCATCAACTTATCCAACTGCCATGAAATTGAAACTTCTAATTTGGATTTGTGCACATCATTCTCAGAAGGGACACATAGAAATTAGTGATTATCTTGAAGAAATATTTCCTTATCACACAAACCATGATTGCAATAGTCTAAAACACTTTCAATAACATTCTCATAACCAATAATAGAAGAAAATTCATCCTCATCAAACAACATCAAATCAGCAATTACATCCTGATTATTGTAGTCATTCACTTCACAAATTGATGCAGCATTTAAGACATTTGGATTCTCAATTGTCTTTTCATACAAAGGATTAGAAACTATGTGAAAGCCCCTCTCAAAAATACCATGGAAAAGTGCTAGATGATCCATATCTAAATCCCGATTAAATAGTGCTTTCAAAGTTTCATTAAAACCATTGTCAATCTCAATAATACACTCATTTTCATCAACAACAAAAGAATACAAATTTGAACTAGAACAACTTTCACCATTATGGTTCTCATAATATGAATACTCAATATTATGATCCTCATAGAGTTCAAAAAAATTATCATGACCATTCTAACCCCATTGAAATTCAACTTTTCCAAGCACACATACCGGTTCAGGAACACTTTGCAGATAACAACATTGAGAAACAATGTGATCTATTGCATGAAGAGTTATTTGTAATGGCATAACTGGTGCACAACTACTTGAAATTGTAGTTTTAGGAAAACATACCTTAACTAACTCTTAATATACATTATTTTTATATGCATGGGCATCTTAGCGATCTTACATCGAATTTCCTTGTGGTCTAATGAAGTTCCTTATTTTTTTGCAATTTTTTAGTTATTCTACATGCAGATGATTTGTGGAGATATTCAATGTGTGCGATGAAAGAGGTTTGTTCCTTGATATTTGTGGAGTCTATGTCTATGGTCACATCTCTTCAAATGGTGTGGTTTGTGATATTTTACATGTACTTTACCGACTAGTCATGTTCATCCTGTCACCGGTTCAGTTGTGTTCACCGGTTGATTGTTGAAGATTGTGGTGAGGTTTCCAATCATTGGAATTGAATGGCATGGATCTCAAGGTGGACCTACATGTGTGGCTAACTTAGTGGTTGGATTATGATTGGTGAATCAATTAAATTGGTGATTTATTTGAGATTTAAGCCAACCTGGTCTAATACGTTTGTCTTGGGATATGTAATATCTTGAATGTCGACCTATGGTGGCTAGTTTGTATACATTTAGGGCTTGTGATTGTAAGAGGAGATCTTAGAAGTGAGTAGCATCCAGAGGGATTATATTTATGGGATGTAGCAGATTGGAATGTAGGATCTGAGTTGGGTGTTTCTTTGTATTTAGTCATAACTAGGAAGGCCTTACAACCTGACATGTATGAAGAAATTTTGATGAATAAAGTTGTTTGGATACAAATCTTGTCATTTTTGTCTCTTTTTTTCCACTATTTTTACTTAGGATGAAGGGTTTGGACATCTCCTATGGGGATTCTCCTACCTTGACTATGTTACGTGGTATCAGAGTGAGTATTGATCTTATGGTGGTAGTGATATGAGATCCGAGACTTGCAAAGTTTCTGGGGCATTTCTTGTGAGGTGGAAGAGACTAGATCTGACTTGCATTAATGAGGGAATTTTGGTAGAGTGGTTGGAATGGATTGATATGAAAGTTTGAGATGTTGTTCCCAGTTGATGGATTGTATGAGTTTAGCAGAGTATGATTTTTTATGCGATGGTTGATTGTTTTTTCCTAAGCTCGTGATCATGTGGAAGGCTTGTTGTGGGATGGAAGAATGTCGATATGACCTACGAAGGCATAAGATTTTTGCAAGGATGGATTAGAGAGTAGTTGTTGCTAATTTTGAATATTGGGATGGGGTGAGTTCCTTAAGACATCCTGTTGGTGGATAGATCATTGGTTCAAGGTAGGCTAAGAACATGTTCAATAGATTTTTGAGTGAGAGGCAATTGAGATCTTGTAGTTAGATCGTTGAGTAGAGGTAGTTTCACCTTGTAATGGACAGAGGTTATTAGATAGGATGAACCCTAAAAGTTTGAAGAAAATGTTTGAAGACCGTAGGGTTGAGTTGAGGTTTGAGATTTTTAATGCTTTGGTTGGTTTGAGGAGTAATCCTAAACTTGAGAGTGAGTGTGAAGAACCTACTGAGGAGCTGAAGAAAAGGTTGATTTGGCATCTAACGGTTAAGAGGTGGATTTTTTTGGCCTATGAGAAGGATTATTCAAAGGAGGAGAAGGAAATTTAAGGTTGTTTTTGAAGAGGTATGCACTAACCTTTCTGAGGCTAGGGTGGTGGATCGAATCGGTTTTCATGATCAGTTGGTTGGGTCTGATGTGAAAATTGCAGAGCGTCTTGTTGTTGGTAATGATATTTTTGATGATATGGAGGAGTTACCATTTTCTAAGGGTAATGTTGAGGATGTTGGTATTGATGAACATGTTTATAGGGTTTTCAATAGAGATGATAATCTTGGTATTGATGAGGAATTGCAAAATGGGTTGTTCCAGTTGGATGTTGTTATTTGTGTTATAGAATTGTAGATGATGGCTAAGGATATAGAGGTGGTCGATGAAGATGGTGAACATCTTGAGTTCCTTTTTGTTGATAATCTGATGGTGGAAGGTGATGAGTTTGATAAGGAGAGTGCATATCTGATGCATTTCTTTATTGTTGATCAATTTGTCTATATTATAGGTGTGTTGACTAGTTGGTTGTAGTGTAGAGGATTCAGAGGTTTGATCAGAGGAAGTAGAGGTTACTTGTGGGTAGGTTTATCTTTTTGCCTTTAAGGATTGGGAAACTGATGGTCAAGATGAGGTTGTGTTCAAATTTTTTGGAAACATCAAGGTGTGAGGCACGCCTTTCTATCTACCTTGGGTGTCATATGCAGGGACATCTTGGGTCCCTAGAAATCTTACATCATCTTGGAGGAATTTCCTTTTGGTCTGATGAAGTTCCTTATTCTGGGTAGCTTTCAATGATTTTATGTGCAGACGATATGTAGAGATTTTCGGTGTGTGCAATGAAAATTTTTTGTTCCTTTCTATTCATGAAGGCTATTTTTATGATCACACCTCTTCAGATGGTGTGGTTTGTGAGATATGGAATGCTCTTCACCAACTGGTTGTGTTCATCCTGTCACTGGTTTAGTTGTGTTCATCTATTGATTATTGAAGATTTTGGTGAGGTTTTTGATTGTTGGAATTGAATGTCATGGATCTCGAGTTGAACCTACATGTGTGGATGACTTGGTGGTTGGATTGGGCCTGGTGAATTAATTTAATGTGTGATTTGTTTAGGATTCAAGCTGACTTGGTCTAATAGGTCTGTCTTGGGATATGTAATATCTTGAATGTCGACCGATGGTGGCTAGTATGTATAAATTTAGGGCTTGGAATTGTAAGAGTGAGATATTGGAAGTGAGTAGCATCCAAAGGGATGATAAGTTCTGGGATGTAGAAAATCATAATGTAGGATCAAAATTGGGTTTTTCTTTATATATTGTCATAACCGGGAAGGCCTTATAGCCCGACATGTATGAAGAAATTATGATGAATAAAGTTGTTTTTTGGATAAAAATCTTGTTGTTTTTGTTGTTTATTATTGTTTTCCACTGTGTTGACTTAGGATGCAAGGTTTGGACATCTCCTACCTTGACTACGTCAGGTGGTATAAGAGCGAGTTTTGATCTTTCGGTGGTAGTGATCACAGATCCTTGACTTGCAAAGTTTCTGGGGAATTACTTTTGAGGTTGCAAAGACTGGATCTGACTCGCATCAACAAAGGACTTGCGCAAGAGTGGTTGGAAGGGATTTATACGAAAGGTTGAGTTAATATTATTGGTTGATGACTTGCATAATTTTATTAGACTATGATTTGTGATGTGATGGTTGATTGTTTTTTATTGAGCTTGTGATCCTATGGAAGGCTTGTTGTGGGATGGAAGAATGTAGATCTAACCTACGAAGGTAGAGGATTTGTGTGAGGATGGATCAAAAAGTAGTTTTTGCTGATTGTGAATCTTGGAATGGGTTGAGCTCCTTAAGACATCTTGTTGGTGGTGGATAAATCACCGCTTTGAGGTAGGCTAAGAACATGTTCAATAGATTTTCGAGTGAGAGGGAATTGAGAACTTGCAATCAGATTGTCAAGCAGAGGTAGTTGCACCTTGTGAAGGGAGAGAGTTTGTTGAATATGATGAACCCTAAAAGTTTAAAGACCTTAGGGTTGAGTTGAGGTTTGAGATGTATAATGCTTTGGTTGGTTTGAGGAGGAATCCTAAACCTGAGAGTGAGTGTGAAGAAGCTACTAAGGAGATGAAGAAAAGGTTGAGTTTGCATCTACTAGTCAAGAGGTGGATTATTTGGCATGTGAGAAGGCTTTCTCAAAGGAGGAGAAGGAAATTTAAGGTTGATGTTGAAGAGGTATACACTGACCTCTCTGAGGTTGGGGTGGTTGATTGAATTGGTTTTCATGATCAGTTGGTTGGGTCTGATGTGAAAATTACAGACCGTCCTTTTGTTGGTAATGAGATTATTGATGATGTGGAAGAGTTACCTTTTTATGATGGTAATTTTGAGGATGTCTATACTGATGAACTTGTTGATAGGGTTTTTATTTGAGATGATAATCTTATTGTTGATGAGGATTTGCAAACTAGGTTGTTCTAGCTGGATGTTGTTACTTGTGTTGCAAAATTAAAGATGATGGCTAAGGATATAGAGGTGGGTGATGAAGATGGTGACCATATTGAGTTCCTTATTTCTGATAAGATGATGGTGGAAGGTGATGAGTTGTGTGATGAGTTTGAGAAGGAGAGTGTAGAGTCAATGTGTTTCTTTATTGTTGATTAGTTTGTCTTTGTTATTAGGTGTGTTGACTGGTTGGTTGTAGTGTAGAGGATTCAAAGGTTTGATTGGAGGAAGCGGAGGTTTCTTGTGGGCAGGTTTATCTTTTTTCCTTTGAAGATTGGGAAACCGGTGATCAATATGATGGTGTGTTCATATTTTATAGCGACATCAAGGTGCAAGGCACGCATTTCTATCTAACTCAAGTGTCTGATGTAGGGGCATCTTGGGTTCCTAGAAATCTTACATCATCTTGGAGGAATTTCCTTGTAGTATGGTGAAGTTCCTTGTTTTGGGTAGTTTTCAGTGATTCTACATGCAGACAATCTGTGGAGATCTTCAGGATGTGCGATGAAAAGGGTTTGTTCCTTGTTATTTATGGAAGCTATGTTTATAATTAAACCTCTTCAAATGGTGTGGTTTGTGATATCTGGCATTTTCTTCACTGACTAGTTGTGTTCATCCTATCACCGGTTCAGTTGTGTCCACCAGTTGATTTTTGAAGATTGTGGTGAGGTTTTCAATCGTTGGAATCAAATGGCATGGATCTTGAGGTGGACCTACATGTGTGGTTAACTTGGTGGTTGTATTTCTCCTGGTAAATTAATTAAATGCATGATTTATTTGGGATTTAATCTGACCTAGTCTAATACATTTGTCTTGGGATATGTAATATCTTGAATACCGACCTATGGTGGCTAGTATGTATAAACTTAGGGCTTGCAATTCTAATAGGGGGATCTTAAAAGTGACTGGCATCTAGAGGGATGATAGTTCTGGGATGTAGTAGATCAGAATGTAGGATCTGAGTTGGGTGTTTCTTTATATATGGTCGTAATCAGGAATGCCTTACAACCTGGCATGTATGAAGAAATTACGATGAATAAAGTTTTTGTTTGATACAAAAAAAAAAATTTGTTGTCTCTTTTTATTTTCCACTGTGTTGACTTAGGCTGCAAGGTTTGGACATCTCTTATAGGGATTCTCCTACCTCAACTATGTTAGTTTGGATAAGTTCACATGGCATAAGCATAGGCTTCAACATGCTTTCATCATTGGAACACACTATGAAACTTCCTTTCTTAATAATATTATCAACCAAAACTGGTGACATATTATTATTTTGGTTCTCAATATCACTCACAAATTATTCATGTGAGAAAAATCCCATGTCATTAAAATATTGCATACCAACATTTTCCTCATCAAATGTATAACTTTCCAACTCTTGATCTTTATACAAGCTACTAAATGTATTTGAACCTCAAAACTGCAACTGGACTTTCTATGTGACTTCCTTGATAGGATAATGAATAGGTTTATCACATGGTATAGAGGCAGAAATTATTTCCATCTTCATATCATTTGTGTTATAGATTTTCTCACTAACCTTCTCTTCATTAAAATTAACATGAGGAAAAACCACAGTCTGGGTCAAGTTCTCTTCACTCATGTTTTTGTTTAAATCATAGGTTATAGCATGGTTTATGTGACCAGCATGGATGTAAATACTTTGACATTGATCTTGATTTGTTGACTGACACCTTTCTTCAACATTTGGTGTCTTAGGACAACAAACACTTGCAAATAAATAACCCCTAGGCATTCCATATTTCAAGTTATTCTCAATTTCTATTGCTTTCATATAAGCCCAATGCAAATTTTTAGGATCCTTATCTCTTAGAAAATAGCTAATTTCCTCATCAAATGCAACTATGTAAACAACCAAACACATTGCATCATTTGGCATGTAGTTTCTCAGAGTATCATCCAATATTCTTGCAAATATGAGATTGAAAATAGGGACCAACTAATATTCTTCCTTTTGAATGTTCATGAATCTTTTTATAACTGAGCTTGGATGAACTCTTTCACCAAATTGTTCTATGAAAGATGCACTTATCTCATCCGATGAAAAGATAGAACATACTGACAAATATGAAAACCAATCTCTAGAATCTTCCTTCAAAGATTGAACAAAAATCTTCATGAAAACATCTTCGTAAGCTATCTCCAAATCTCCCATCAAATAAAAAAAATTATTGCAGATGTTGATATGTAGATTTTGAGTTTTTCCCATTGAAATTTAGCAAATATTTCCTAACCTTAGTAGGAACAGGGTTTGGGAAACCTTGAATATGATTAAAACTTAATGGTTTATATCTTTCAATAGAGAACATTGTGCAATGATTTGACAAGGGCTGCATACTATTGATTTTGACACTTGATATCTCATAGGGATGTATTGGAAAACAATAGATATTCTTATGCCTCTTATAAATTTACAACATTAATTTTATTGTTGATTATTCACTTCCCTATTTGTTTCTTCTATCACAATATTAAGATATTACAATGTATAACTCAAACATACTTCCTCATCTTAATATACAAATTTTAAAATCATACCTCAGAAGTATGTAAAACACTTACTACCATTCCCTTTCTTAGTGCTTATCTCACTTAATAAGGAAACATTTTTTACAAATGACTTTCATGGAAATACACTTGACCCATGAAAATTAAAATACTTGGATGTGTTTTAGTGGTTGCAAATCAACTTTCTGGTTTCAAATATTAGTAGATCTAAAGCTATGTTCATTAGGTTCTTTGGTATATTTTCCACCTCTTTGAAGAGGACAAATATTTTACCAACCAAAATGTCTTCACAGGTTACCAGCATAAACACTACAACACATCCTTATCCAACAATATGACTTCATATGTATTCCTTCCTCAAACTTATCTAGGTTCTTCATCATAAGAGCTCAAATATGCTTCATCTCTACTGCCAACCCTTTGGTTCTTTCTTAGTTCTTCTCAAATATTGCATACTGGTACAAAAAGCTCAGATATATCAGAGTCGGCACTCACAATATATGAGGTATTATAAAATAAGCATGAAATAATGACACATCTAGATAGAACTTACGTTGAAAGATGAATTACAACAAATTCTCTAGTAAAATTTATGAGAATTGACTCACTTGACAAGGAGATTGAACCTCTCATAACAATCTCATGACTCAATAAGATAATATGATCTAGGACTAGTTTAATTTTTTTTTGCATTTTTGTCCCTAGTAGAGTTGCCATTTTGTTGCTCAACTCAGATGTGTTAACCAAATTGGGTACAATTGGATAGATAATACCAGAGCCTTTAGGGTAGATGAAACAAAATTTTAGCATCTAGTCCCCAGTAGAGTCACCATCTTGTTGGTTCCTGAAAAGGGTTTACACTACAAAATAACAACCAAGTTGATCATCCAATTATCTATGGAGGAGCCAACTTCAAATTTGCAATAATCTTCAGGACTTGGACTAACTAACAAGGATCAAACAAACCCTTATACACTTTGGCCTCTACATAATCTGGGAGGGTGATCCCATAGTGTATTTACAAATCCTGCATCATTTTTGTAAATAACACTAACACAAAGCATATAATCTCATACACAAGCACAAAAAAGAGGCATAATTCTATAAAATGGCTAATTCCTAGTGATCCTCAACCTATTAGAGCATGATATGGTAACAATACATAAAAACAATATATAAGATATAAAGATTATGTGTGATTTAACAATTTTGTAGCAAGTTGCAAGATAAATGAATACAATACCAATAGTAAAACAATTACAAGCTATGATCAGTGCCTTATTCCAGTGGGGACTAGAACTTATGAGACATAATATTGAAATATAACAGACCATGACTGTAGCACAATATCTAAGATAATACTGCCTTACAATATATCCCATCAACAAATCTTAACCCAAACTACTTATCAGAATCCATGCACAAGACCTACCAATCTAAAATTTAATTCAAGCATTTAATTGGCCCATTAGATAAAAGCATGAATAATAAAATTACATACACCACAATAGTGCACTGAGTGAGCAAAATCCTTGATTCATTTCATTCAAAATATAGTAGAATTGTACACTGGAGAAATGGATATTGAATATATTTCCATTAGACTCTAATGATATTTTTGTCATAAGATAAGATTTAATTTAATTCATTCCAAACCCCACCTAAAACTTGACACTAAACTTTCATCTATTTCTTTGTAATTAGATTTACAATATTTCCTTTTCACCTAGACTTTCTACAGGTACCATCAAGAATTCGGAACCCTTATCTCATGGCCATGAAATTCCCAATTTATAGAAAATAGGAAGAAAACAAGCTTCAAGCTAGAACTGGCACATGTCACATTTTCATTTGATAAATATTTCTTGTTACAAAAGGATTCCCCCAGAAAAAATAAAATTCCTCTTGCCCTAAACAAAATATTCCCTGACTTTATCTGCTATCTCCTAACAAATATTTTACCTGGTAACCATGTTTGAGACTGTAACTGTTAATCCATGTATAAGTGAGAGTGTCTCCCAATAAAACTAACATATTCAGGAGTCCTTCTAGTATTGCTTGTTTACTAATATTGATACAAAGAGGGTCAGGATGCAAGATTCCCACAATATCCTTCCATAGATTCTCAAGGATTCAGAAGACTGTTCCTACTGGAATACACAAGACTCTGAGGTCTCCTCATCCTCTTATTCATCCAGTCTCTCTTTGTAATGCCACCATTGAGATGTATGAGAGCGTTAGTCTTATGGATTTTAAGTTTTCCGCTCCATTCAACTTTGAATATCCCTTTGACTATGATCCTTCATTTGAATATCCCTCTAGCTATCTATGTGTTTGGATCATATAACTCATCCCAATAATCCTTCTGTAAATGTATCCAGAAATCTTTTGCGTTCCCTACAACATCCATTTTGTTAACATTTGGATAATTGACTCTGGTGAGAAGTTTTACTTATAATATTCAATATACGCATACATTTCTTGGGATTGCACATGGTAGAATTTATTGAATATTAGGTAAATTGGTGGCATATGACAGTAACCTTGCAAAATTTCCTTTAGCAATCAGAAAACTTATAATCATCCCTCTATGAGCATAAAGATATTCTAAATTTTCTGGTTGTGAGTGATTTTTAGACTGTTGTGCATGTCATATCAAATACCTTTTCATGGATTCCCCTTCACATTTATATTCATATCTCTGCAAACCTATTGGGTGTTGATCTCTAAATCCCATGAAGTTGCAACAACTTATGTACTTATACATTTAGGCCTCAATGTTTATTCCGTGACCTCCCTACTTTGTTAAATCTAACTGCCTTTCACTATATAAGGTGGATCAAGTTTGACACACATTTGAAAACTACCCATTAATCTTTCCATGTTGGCCCATAAGATGATTCTTATTATTCAATCTAACATTGACTTATGACTTTGAGAATGGGGCCATCAGACAGCCAATACAATGCTTCTAAGTCAATTCCTTTTACAATTCATCATCTGTTCCTACCCTCCACTAATACTCGATGACCAGGGACACATGGTAATACCTTGCAATGTCGTAGTCACTAAAATTTTTGCAAATTCAATCACGGGATCATGACATCTATTATATCTACTTGAAACTTACCACGCTGTAGTGTATGCCATTTAACTCTTGTCATTAATCATCGAGCACCTTCTCCTATAGTTTAAAAGATCTTCATCTATTTTGAGCACATGCAGAAAGATGAAACATTAAGTAGATTGATATATAACCCAAAGGTAGTTGACATAGAAAATAAAAACATTTCCATGGTTCCTTTGGCACAAGGATACTTGACAAGTGGTAGCCATTCGCTATCCTACATTTAACAAGGTCTACAAGATGACATCATTGCGGAATCACACACCAATATTAATGTGTCACATAGCCCATCATTGGAAAGGATAAAGGGACCCACCTAGCATGAAAACCATACCATTAACTTGTTCAATTACAACATTCGACCACGGGCACATTTATCTTAGGGACATAAAACAAAGGAAGATTAAATAAATAGGTTGACCTAACATAATAGATAAACCATTAGGATACCAATGATGACCCCTCTTCACGACATAACAACCCTTTTCCTTATGGACCAAAAATTAATGAGTAATTTTAGAAAGCCTAGGGTTTATCTTGAAATACATTGCAACTAAATAAATCCCTAAACCCTAAACTAAGATAGAGATTACAAATAAAAGGATATGACCAAAAATCCACAAAGGCAATCAAATTTTTTGCAAGGAAATTTTAGGCACTACCACTTTCATATTTGCACTCATATTTATGTTTTTAGCTTCTCCCTAAGTTAATCTTTGTTCATGATATGATCTAATTATTTAATTAATTAGGCTCTTTAATTTCTTTATACACTTAAGATAAACATAGGTGCTGTTTATTTTTATTAAATTAGGATAATAAAAGTTTAACCTATCTTAATCATTATGATTGTGACACTTAACACTAGAAAATTTAAATTTTATTTAGGATTTGCATCTAGGGTTTCATTCATCCTTTTCATAAGGATTCATTCATTCATTTGTATATATTATTTTATACATCAATACAAAATTCTTAGGGTGTTGAACATATCAATCTCAATTTTGTGACAATTGGTGTGCTTGCAGATTATTCTTGGTTTTTGAGGTTTAGTCATCAAATTTTACACAATTCAGTTGACCCATTTATCAATAAATGGCCTTACACCTTATTGGTAAATCCTTGATCTAGGTTTTTAGATTGGATCTTATACATTACATTAGAGGATACATCACATTAGCACCATCACAATACATTTCATAATCAACCTTCCATAATAAAGTGTCCACAAAATAAAATGATTTTATACCCATCGCCACCCATCTTCCATTACAACTGGCTCTTCCTAAGACACTAACACTTTGAAAAAACACAAGCAAAACATCATGTAAAACACCAAGCTTCACAAATCATAGATCAATAAATAAAATACCAAGTTATTCTACAACCTAATTGATCAACTACTTATTAAATTCAAACATCTTAAGAAACCACCACACCCTTATGAATATACCATTCATAGAAAAGAAGCCCCATCAATTGTTTTTGATTAAGGTAAAAATAGGTTTTGAAAGGAACCTGAAACCTTTTACAAGAGATAATTAAAGATAAGAAAAGACAGCCCTTCCAAACATGAAATGCCTACTACGAACAAAAGAGCAAGACCCAAGCATATAGCCCAAAACCCAAAGAAGCAGAAAACCAGTCAAAAAAGCACAGTTACCAGCAAAACTTCTAGCGTAGCGCCCAGCTTAATGCATTTTTTCATAGGCTTCCTCAACCTCTTTCTGCATGTTTTCAATCAAGTCAATGGAATCCTTCAGCTTTAGCATCTCCTTTGGGAACTTTTCTTTTGACACCTCTATGAGTTCTAGTGCTCATGCCCGCGCTCTCAATATCGCCTTCCACCGTGAAAGTAGTTCTTTCTAGAAGACTCATTTCTAGGTAGGCATATAAAGCTTTGAGATTCTGGATAGAAACTTTCAGCCCTTCATTACTGTGTTTCAGAATAATGTTTATCATATGCCCATTGTGACTGATTTGGGCTTTCATCTCGTTGAACTTATCTTCAATAATTTCATTAACCTTTTTAGTAAGGTCATCATCTCTATTTTTATAATTTACCTTAATCTTCACCTCCTTCTCCATATCTGCCATTCTAGAATTGAGAGGATCCATAGCTTCTTGCATATTCTTGAGGTGCTGTTTCATCGTGTTCATTTCCTCCCCAATCCACTTCTCCATATTAGCCCCATAGTCCTCTGTACACTTTGATATTCTCTCGTCAACCTCAAAACCTACCATTTTGTAGTCCGAGTTAAGTTTTTGTTTTTTCTTCTTCTTACCATCTTTCCTCAGAATAATATTCTCCTTTGTTTCTTTTTCCTAATTCTCCTCCTCCTCTTTTTATTTTTCATCCTTCTCTTCTTCCTTCTCCCTGTTTTCTTCTTCCTCATTCAGCTTGAGTTTGTCCACTTCCTTCTCCCTATTCTCATCTTCCTCATTCAGATTGAGGCCTTCCACAGCTCTGTTATCATCCGCATTATTGGATTCATCTTTGTCTTTGACCTGATTCTCCTTAACATTTCTAGATTCTACCTCATTTATCTCAGGCTCTTCCATTTTTTCCTTGTCCTGGGTCTTATCCTCGTCAGTGCTTAGGGTATTAGGGCTGACCTCCGTCTCTTCCCTAATGTTCTCCATTTTCTTAATCTTTCTGTTAACCCTCTTCTTATATTTCACTTTCTTGATATCCTAGTTCAACTTCCTAAAATTTCGTTTGACCCTTTGAGGGATAGGGTCTGAAACTTGATTTTTAACATAATCAAAAATAAGTAGAATAAAACCTTCATGCAGAACCGGGTTCAAAGCTTTTTTCTTGTGTTCCACAATACTATTATTCAGAGAGCTGAGAAAATAATAGGGGAAAGAAACAAGCTTCTGGTGCCTAAAATGATTTGCGAGGATGAAATGGAGGTTATAGATTTTAGAATACCTACCATCCAGAGTAAAGTATTCGATCATCACAGTGAGAATGTGAGCCGAGTGAATTTTTATCTTTTTTATGTCGACATAGTCTCCCCTTCTTTTGGTCAGAAGGGCTTTCTCTTCTTCAATCTTTAGGAATATTTTGAAGGCTTGGGTGCCCATCCTCTTATCATCCCTATAAAACTTCATTCCGTCCACTGGAATACTTGTTATTTCAGAGATGAGATTCAGGGTAAGAGGGATAGATTTACCCCACAGATTCACCCTCCCATTCTTCCATCCATCTGTAAATTTCTTCATTATTTCCTTATCCACACCATGTAGGTGCTCCATGAAGTTCATAACTCCTCCTTTCCTAACTCTTTTCCAAACCTTTTTCTTTAGCTTCCATTTCGAGAAGACCATCGGCTCCTCCCTCTTCAAACCACCCCCCATCGTAGCAGATTTTTGAACAAACAGGATACAGTTTTGTAGAGAGTGAAGCTTAAGCTTTCTTTGGTTTTCCTTACTATTTGTGACCCATGATCTATGTGAGTAGACAATTTCAATCAAACCCACAAGCCTCGACTGACAATAAGTGACACATTTGAAATTAGTTGTCATAATCATTATTAATGCTTGTTTGCGGTAAGCCTTCATTTTGATTTACCTTGTCGTACTTGATGAGATGCAAAATCTCTAAACTTAAATCCACCTCCCCATTCAATGATGTCATTGTATTACAATTAACACCCACATTGGCTAAATTGTCTGTAACCCTATTTCCTTCCTTGTACACGTTGGAAATAAAGCATTCTTTGAAAAGAAGCAAAGTGGATCTAATTTTGTCTATAATGTCAGCTATAGTCCAGGATGCTTTTGATTTGCCTTTGATACAATCAATGATGTTTAATGAGTCTCCCTCCAACTATAATTTCAAAATTCCTTTCTCTTTAGCCTGATTGACAGTCATAAGAGCCGCCATAGCTTTGGCTACATGGTTCATTTGATTTCCAAGAGGAGCAGCAACTGCCCCCAGACAATTCCCAACACTGTCTCTTAAGCATCCACCACCTCCATCTTTTCTCGGATTCCCCTTCACAGCTCCATCGAAGTTTCCTTTTGCCCAGCCATAAGGAAAAGCAGACCATCTTGTATTTTCTCTCTTATCTAAAGTCTTGGTCTCTTGTTTACTGGGGATTCCCCAATCAGAGCTTGTTATTTCTTGAAGATTCAAAAGGTTATTTCTTTGAGGAAAAGATGCATTGAATTTTTCCAGCATACCTCTGATTATATGGTTAGCCACAACTGTATGGGAGGATTTTTTCTCTCTGAAGACCCTATTATTCCTCTCCTTCCATATCCTCCATGAGAAGTGAGGTAGGAAGAGCTTCCACATCTCCTTATAGACTTTTCCCTTTTGAGGACACAACCATTGAGTAATCAGCTCCTGAGCACTATTAGGTTTGACCCAATCCACATTAAAATACATAAACACTAAGTCCCATACTTGGATAGAGAAGGGACAGTGGATCATCAGATGGTTATTGTTTTCAGCTTCAGAGTGGCAAAGGTAACATCTATTTGGCATGATGAAACCTCTTTTGCGGAGATTTTCCACCATGAGGATTTTATCCTATGTCAAAAGCCAAAAAAACATATTAATTTTAGGGATAAAGTTGGAGTTCCAAACCTAAGCACTGAGAGGCTAGGAACTGCTGGAGAGAAGAAGGGCCAAAGCCGAAGCAACAGAGAATTTTCCATTAGGTTCTGGGCTCCAGATCAAAGAATCCAGAGAGTTGGTAGGAAACCAAGAATTGAGTTGGGCATTTATTTGAGAGAGATTACCCTCAAAGGAACCAAGTTCCACCCATTTTTCACTAATCCAGTAGTCTGCCACCCTTTCTCCCACAATATCTTGGCAGTCAAGAATAGCAAGACTCCACTCTTCATTCTCTTTAAGGGCTTTATTTTCCAGCCATTTATCCTGCCAGAAATTTATCTTCCTTCCATTTCCTAGTTTCCATCTCACTCCCTTTTTTATCAGCTCTTTTCCTCTACAAATGCTATTCCATATAAAGGATCCATTGACTTCCTGGGAGTTGTTAAGCATGTCCTCAAGAGAATGGATATGGTATTTCCTTTTTAGAATTGAATTCCATTCCTTTTCTTCCTCAAAGATTCTCCAGTATTGTTTTTCCATTAGAGCCTTATTAGTATTCTTTATGCTTCTGATCCCCAATCCTCCCCGATTTTTGGGTTTGCAAACCACCTCCCAAGCCAAAAGACTAAATTTCTTTTTTTCCTCAACTCCTGACTATAAGAAGCGCCTTTGGATTTTTTCAATCAGTTCAGCAAACTTGTTAGGGATCTTGAAAAGGCTAAGCGCATAAACAGGAAGATTCTGCAGGGTGGACTTAAGAAGTTGGACTTTCCCAACAAAGCTAAGGGTAGCACCTTTCCATCCTGCAAGCTTATTGTGAAATCTATCAATGATCTTATTCCAAAAGACATCATCAGGTTTAAGACAGAGAGGAAGGCCCAGGTAAGGAGTCAGGAGACTCCAAATTTTACAACCTAATATTGAAGAAATCTTCCTTTGTCTGTCTTCAGGAGTGTTACAGAAGAAGAGAGAGATTTTTTCCCAATTTATAAGTTGTCCAGAAGCTCTAGTGTAAGTATTTAACACCTTTTTCATGTTTCTAGCTTCTTTAACTGAAGCTTCTCCCATCATTATTGTATCATCTACAAATTGCTCATGCGAGCATCTCAACCGAGCATAAGAGGGTTGAAGCCCAGAGATCATTCCTTTGTTCACAAAGCTTTGGATAAATCTTCCCAGACTCTCCACCATAATAGAAAACAGGATAGGAGATATGGGGTCTCCTTGCCTCAAACCTCTAGTAGGGTGGAAGAAATGAGAGGAGCCCCCATTAACCAAAACTAAGGAGGAGACCGTAGTAACCAATTGCATTATGAGTTTGATCACACCCTCATCAAAACCAAAGGAACTCAAGACACAGGGGAGGAATTCCCATTCCACTCTATCATAAGCTTTAGACAAATCCAATTTCATCAGAAAACCTTATTTTTTTTATGCTAAGAGGGAGTGGATGTTCTCATGAACAACCATAATCGAATCCAGAATCTATCTCCCTAACACAAAGCCATTTTGCTGAGGAGAGATCAAGTTAGGAAGGATGCTCAATAATCTAGAAGTAAGGATTTTAGATATGATTTTATAAAAGGAGTTGCACAGAATTATTGGTCTAAAGTCATCCACAGTGTCAGCTCCTGATTTCTTCATAATTAGAGCTATGAAGGTAGCATTGAGCTCTTTGAGGATAGTTTTGGAGCCAAAGAACTCCTTGACAGTGGAGCACACATTTTTACAAGTTATTTCCCAGAAATGTTGGAAGAAGAACATCTGAAAGCCATCCGGCCCTTGGGATTTTTCTCCTTCAAATGAGAGCATAGCCTTCCTAATTTCAGCTTCCTTAGGTATAGCTTTAAGAAAAGAGTTACTCTGACTGTCCAAAATACTAGGGATACAGTCAAGGAGTTTTCTTTGATCCTCATGACCTAGATTTTGGTCCTTAGTTAAAAGGCCCATGAAGTACTCCATCATCTCCTTTCTAATTTCCTCTTCCTTAGTGATGATTCCTCTAGGTGCCGATAAGGAATGAATCATGTTTGAGGCTTTGTGTTTGAGGGTCGTGAGGTGAAAGAATCTTGTGTTCTTATCTCTGGCTTTGAGAAATAACGATCTAGATCTCTATCTCCAGAATGTTTCCTCTTTAGCAATTATATTGTGGTAATCCAAAAGAACCTGCTGCTCTTTAGATCTCAATTTCTTAGATAATCCCTCAGATTGAATTTCCTCTTGAATTTCCTTTAATTCCATTTGAATTTTGTCTTTAGCTTTGAAGATGTCCCCAAACACATTCTTGTTCCAACTTTTGATATTTTTCTTGACATTAGCCAGTTTCTTAGCAATAATAAACATTGCAATACCTTCCACCTCAATATTCCACCATTCTCTAATCTTCATCTCTAGGTCAGGATGATCTAGCCAAATTTTTTCAAATCTAAAAGGAGCATTTCTTTTACCATCAAAAGGAGAGAAGGAAAAAGAGATAGGGAAGTGATCTGAACCTATTCTTGAGATGGAAGAGAGGGAGCAAAAAAATTGAGTGTACCACTCCGGGTTGATCAGCACTCTATCAAGCTTGACTTGAATGAGGTTTGCTCCCACTCTACGGTTAGACCAAGTGAAGTTTATGCCTTCCAGATCAACATCCATCAAGCCTTCTTTTAAAATAAAGTCCATCAAATCCACTCTACTATTCACCTAAGACAAGTTACCTCCAAACTTATCTTCCTGCTTCAAGGGAGTATTAAAGTCTCCCATGATCTAGAAGTTAGAGTTGATGTAGGACTGCTTTAAACTTTGAATTTTCTTCCAGAGATTGAGTCTTCTAGATTTCGTATTTGGAGCATAGACATTAATAAGGATCCAATCAAACTTATCTTTGATACTTTGAACTTTTGGTGCAAGGAAATTTTTGTCTTCTTTAATCAAATTGCAGACTAAAGAGGCTTGATTCCAAAAGATAGCCAGGCCCCCCGAAGCCCCTTCCAAGATACTACCCAAATAGGCTCCATTTTTCATCAGTTTAGTTTTTTAAAATTCGTCTTTCAACATTTTAGTTTCTTGAATCAAAAGCATATCTACATTAGTTATTCCTTAACACATACATCTTTCCTAAATTAGGCATCTTATTAACATCGTCCTATCAAAAAACACTCATATTTTCCAAGAAAATCTAAATGACCACTAATTTTTTTGGTCTATCTTATATCATGTTCCTATGATAATCAAATATTTCCACAAGTGATTAGAAGAGTGAGGATGGATCATGATCTAGTTTTTTATTTCTTGTTTGAACTTTGTCTTGATAATATTACTTGGGAAACTAAGTTCCTTGTGTGTGATTAGGGTTCATTTCGACATAATCAAATCACCTTGCATAAGTCAAAGGTCATCCAACTCTTTATTACATTAGGATTGTTTTTCTATGTAGTTAATTCCTCAAATATTCCAATAGGGTTCTATTGTCACCAATATAGTCATGACTCTCCTTGTTTGCAATGTATTTGTATACATAAAGAGATTTCATCATCACCTTGGTATTTTCATACATCGGTGCAAATGTAGTGAAAATATTTCATCTTTTTCATTTATTAATTCACAATCTTTAAAATTAAAACATAATTTTTTCCATGAAAACTAAGTTTGATATGCGTACATTGCATAAGTATGAAATTGTAATCATATACAATTTTTGATACTACAAAAAATAAGGAGATCACAAGGACTAGAAGTTTTAATTAAATGAGAAAAAATTACTCTTTTGATATTCAAAATGATATTCAAAAGGATAGAATAGTAGGATATTCCAAGTTCCCCATTTGAAAGAACCTTAAAGATATACCTTTTTATTTGTTTTGTTTGGGTTATTTTTAAAGTGTAGTTATGTGCTAAAACACTTAATAAATTAAACTTAACTAAGGAGACATTCAAATTTCCGTACCCTAATTCCCAACCATTGTTAGGATTAAGGTTCCATATAGCTTGAAAATCCTGAGGTGGTTCTATAATCCTTGGAAAGTGTCATAAGGCACTTAGGGTGCATTGAAAAATATTTTTTAATATAAATGTTTACTATTTTTTGTAATACATTCATAAGGGTTGATGGGTTCCACTAACAATGGTAAAGGTGGGTTGTGAAAATAATTACTTACTATTGGTCCCCCACATGTGAACACATATAATGGGATAATTAATAACTTAGGAAGTAGAAAATGACTGACCTTTTGGATTCTTTGAGTGGGATCTTGGAAGAGGCACAAGTGTCTATTAGCATTCCATTATTTATTACATTTAATGTAATGTTTATCTTACAAGATTGAGCACCCAAGTTGGAGGGAAATTATTGGAGCCAAAACCAATGTCCTTTTGACTTCCATGGAGGTAATCCAAGGGTTGTGGTAAGTGGGAATGGAGAACCTTTTTTATACATCTTTATTGGTGATTTTAGAGCTCCTTCCATTCTATAAATTCAACTATTTAGATGTAGAATTTACAATGAAATGAATAACAATTCAATATAGAATTAATTTATAGGAACAAGGATAGGTGAGAGGCATACAAACATTGTTTAAAAGTACACAAGTGGTTATGTGTGGGAGGAAAAAAGGATAATGTAAGTGAATTTTTTGTAATCATTTATTAATTTATGCTAATTTAATATGGAAGTCAAAAGGATATCACTTTTGGCTCCAATACCTCTCTTCTTGGTGGAGTTTTTTCTTTCATGGGGTTCTCTATGCAAAGCTTATGTTATGTGGTGTTCTTATGTTGCTAATTTATGCCTTAGTTTTTTTATCTTATGATGATGTTGTTATTTATTCTTTTTTTTTATAAGTTCACATATAATAGGATTATCAAGCACAACATGTAGGTTAATTTTTAGCATCTTAAAAGAAAAGGATCTAACATGCTTTTCCACATTAAATAAGTTGTTGATTCATATTACCTTTGTAGGAGAGTTTTTTTGCAAAATGTATGATGGAGTTAGGAGTCCTACCACATTTAACAAAAATGACTGGGTTTTTTTTTTAGGTTGAGGGACATCATCATGAAGATGCACAATAATCTTAGGCTTATCAAGCTCTTTATAACTAGTCATTGTAATGTCCTAAAAGTTAGCACCCATAATTAGATGCTCAGTTAGGCCCCATTTTGGAGATTTTTGGATTTCATGTCAGTTATGCTTGATCTTGCTACCTATCTCCCCCTGATCCAACATCTATTGTATCTTCCCAACTACCCATTTGATTTTCAATACTTTGTCCTAGGTACATAATGACCTATGCTTTATGTTCTTAGGAACAAGGCATTTTTTTCTCCTAGGTTTGGGCCCAAATTTGAATAGGGTCCCCTTTGCGATGTTTAGGTGTGAAGTTAGATCCAATGGTCAGTTTGGATTAATTTTGAATCCCTAAATATGTGAAAGGCATATAAACACCCTAGCTTTCCTCATCTTGACATAAGGAGTTGATGATTTGTAATATATAGGTGAATTTACAAGAGCATTCAAGAATTCAAGTTCATGATCAAGAATTTTTCAAGCATCCAAGGAATTTTTAAGGCAATCTAATCCATTTTAGCAAGCTTCTCTCCCATTATGTCCAAGTAGAGGAGTTCTGAAGAAAGAAAGAGGATCTTTTACATGTATTCTTCCTCTAATAGCAAGTGTTCAATCAAGCATAACAACATTGAAGATCTAGGAGTGGAATTCATAGATCCATGCATTTTTTAAGTCATCCTTGATTCCTTTCTACAATTGAAGAAACATAAAAGCATCCCCAGGAATATGTGCAATCTCTTTTTTCATTCATGAAGGTATTTACAAGCTATATCTAATATTTACCTTAACAATTACTTTCTTTTATGTTATTTCATTTCATTTCATTTTCAAGGTTGATTCATAAAAATGGGTTTGACCATGGAAAACCCCTTTCCACAACCCTTTTCCACATTTTTCTATGTGCAGGAACATGTGACACAATTATCAAAACTTTTTTGAGAAGTTTGGGATCTATGAGATTAAGTCCCAAATTTTTGGGTAAAATCCCTAGGTACAGAAAGCCCCAGGGTTTATGTTCCCAAGAAAAAAATTCCCAGGGCATTTTGTACCTAGAAAATCACCTTCAAATTCTTATCACAAGTCAATATAGTTTCCAAATTCCCGTTCCAAGTCATTAAAACTTCCTGTCTATTTTTCGTTGGTTTGTCGTTTCTAAAACTACTTATATTTTCTTATTTAGCCTCCTATTTGGTATCATTAGATCATTTTCCCTTAATCTATTTTGTTCTTAACCATAATAAGCAAAAAAAATTCATTGTCACACCCAAGTCTTGATGCTAACTTTGAGCCTAGTAGGGCATCTTCCTTCTGATTTGTACATTAAGAAAATGTAGACAATCCCTTACATTTCATCCCCACTCAACCATATTTTCTTCATGTGCAGTCACATATATCATATTGATCAATTTTTGGCCAAGGGTTTTGTTTAGGAGACTTAGAGTATAACTCAATAGAGATGAATTAATCAAGGGCTTCATCTAAATCAAATTCATCACCACTAAAAAACTCATAAAAGGTATTGAAATCTCTTAAAAGGAGATCCAACATGATTGGATAAATTATTTTCTCCAAGATATAGATTTTTTTTGGTTTTTAATATTTTGATTTTTTAATCTAAGAAAAGAAAAACTTGATTTAACTAATGTAATGAAAATATATAATCTAATGAAATAAACATTCAAATCGCTAATCTCTCTCTCTCTCTCTCTCTCTCTCTCTCTCTCTCTATATATATATATATATATATATGACACAAAATTCCTTCACTAATAATTAAAATACAAACCAAAAAGGGTTATGCTCGACTTACTCTTGCTAAAAGAGAGTCAATCAATCCTTTGGGTTCTATTCCTTTTTTGTATGAGATATTTCTTGTTTGAATAAATGTTAACTAATAGGTCCTAAGGAACATATAAATGGACATGAAATTGATAAAATGCTAGCACAAAATAATAATAAGCTACTGGAAACTACAGATAAGGAACAAAGATAATAATATGCATCTGCAACTCAAATTAACCCAAAATGGTAGGACATTGTGTCTAGGGGTCCTATTCCTATTAGGTGCCCAATTTAGCATAGAGATTAGATCTAGTATATAGAGCTTATGAACAATATTTTGGGAAAATCCAGCTCAAATATGTAGGACTATGGTGCTAGGTTCCCTATTCCTAAGACATTAGCCCTTGTTATCACTGTCTAGTCCCTTTTTAATGATTTTTTTAAGAATTCTTCATTCTAAAATTTGAGCACTTTTGTGTCTTCAAGATTTCCCTGAGACATAATTTTGAATCTGCAAATGGGGGACGATATGGTGTTATGGATATATAGTATCTTTTCTTGATCAAGCCCTCATTTTGTTTCTATGTACCTTAAGCATGTCTAAGGTTATGATGAACATAAGTGCATAAATAAATAAGAGGCTTACTCAAGTGTATTAGAGTGAAGCTTAAATGAGGTGATCAAAGGTAATACATATATTGACTCAATAACATATTCATAAGTTCATAAACGTAAATAAGAATCTTACTAAAGTGTGTTATAGTGAACCCTAAATGGGGTGATCAAAGGTGATGCATATACGAACTCAAGAATATATGAATCACATCAATGATTGTAAATCATTGATAAAACTTAAATATAATGATAAATTTTAGAAATATAGGAATGACATGAAATCATACTAAAACCCTTAGGGAGAGGTACAATCCAATCATCATTTAGTGTCTCTCTATAATCTTAAAATTTTCTTTGAAGCTTCCATGATGAAAAATAGTTGATGAAGACTTGATATTGGTGATTCAATTCTCAGATTTAAAAACTCATAGATTCAATTTTTCTAGAGCTTTCTCTTCATGAGGATTGCACTACAATTGATTCTTGAACTACTTGCCAAATGGGAAAATATAACTTGCTTTTATATGAGATACAAGCTTAGAATAATTGAAAGATTGAATTAAAATGGCCATATCCCAATTTCGAGACTATATTTAATAATGTTTAGGCCAACATGTTAATCTCCCAAAAATTTGGCCAAAAAGTATCAAACTATGTGGCTAAGCCACCTACTGCTACCAAAATTGGCCTCAATTTTTAGGGAAGGGAGATAATAGGGCCTTAAAATTAGGTCTAGAGTTTACAATAGGATTGATGACATTTAAGTGCTTTGAAATTTAATATAGAAAAAAAATGAAAATAAGCTTGAAATGAGATAGGAAAAAATTCACACTAAATTAAGGGCACAAAGGGAAGTGTGTTGAAATTTTAAAATAGAATACAACTCATATTTTTAAGTTGAGTGTTAATTTAGAGCTAGAAATGGTCCTGAAAATGTTTAGAGGAGTGGAAAATTAAAATGAGTGCTAGGAGAGTGTGAAATTGGACTCATTAATTCAAGGATTATAATTTATGACACTACAAGTTTATTGGAATTTTTTAAAAGTATTTATTCATACTACTGTAGGTAATACATTCGAAGGGTTGATGTGTTGCACTAGCAATTGTAAATGTGGGTTTTGATATTTAATATTGCTTTCCTACATGTGGATTCCTAGAATGGGTAAGTAATGACTTAGGAAGTGGACACATGAATAACCTTTGGGATTCTATAAGTGGGGGATTGGGAGAGGCAACAAGTTTCTCTTAGTATTTTTTCATCTATTACTTTTAATTTAATGCTTATCTTGCAAGACTAGGCACCCAAGTTGGAGGGAATGTATTGGAGGCTTCCATGGAGGTAATAAAAGGTTGTATTCATTGGAAGATGAGCCTTATTTGTATACCTTTCTTGGTACTTTTTGAGTTCTTTCCTTTCTATAAATTCATCTCTTTGGATGTAGAATGTACAATTAAATGAAGAAATATTGAATGTAGAGTTCATATGGAGGAACAAGGACTAGTGAGAGGCATAAGGAGTTTTTTTATAGGTACACAAGTGCTGATATGTTGGAGGAAAATATGAGAATGTAAGTGAATGCATTGTAATCATATTTATTGATGACAATGTATACTTGGCCTCTCTTCTTGGTGTATATTTTTACCACATGGATTTCTCTACACAAATCATATGTTATGTGGTGTTCTTATGCTACTTACTTATGCCTAATTGTTGCTATCTTATGGTTATTATTTATTCTTTATTGTTATATTTCACATAAGATAGGATTATTAAGTATGATACAAGAGGAAGGATCTAAGCATGGTTTTCCAAATTAAGGCAACTTAATCATTATATTTACATAGAAGTTTCAAATTTTCATGTTGTAGTTTTTCAAGCCTTGTATCTCATCCTTTGATTGGTTTATTAGATGGAGATTTATATTCACAATCCATGGTATTTGTTAGAATTAATCTTTCCTTGGTTGTTATTTTTACTAAGATAAACCAAGGTATCCTTTATATTATTCTTGTAATCTTAGATATTCCTCCTTATGAGGAATCCTACACTTGTCTCACACACTTATGATATGTGGCATCCATAGAAATGGGAGTTACAATGTAACTC